>OX402533.1:3013314-3314555 GCA_948098885.1 Drepanosiphum platanoidis
GAAAAATTACGCGATTTACGACGATGAGGGCGCCACTTGTCGGAGTAAACGGAAATTCGAGAGACTATCGCGACACGAAAATTCGCGTATTTTTTCGACGGCGGCGGCGCACACTGGGAAGAATCAAACCTCTAGCCGGACATATAAATATAAAATTTTAATGTCGTAATCAGCGACAAAAAACGAATAAATTAAATATTTAAACGTTATAAACATTTTAAAATATTAAAAATTCAGAATCTGCTTTACATACAAGTTCTCGTGAGGTCCCATGATCCTATTGGACAGTTATCCGAGGAAGCGCAAGAGTCACTGACTTGACATTGAGACCAATGACTATATACGATTCCGATAACATCATTCAAGAAAATCATCACGCGTTAACACAAACACAGATTAGTTTAACTTTCTTTTGATAACATATGATCCAATAATAATAGGATTAAGACCTCAGAGTAAAGTATTACAAACTGAATTAACTCCAGATACTAAACATTTATTGGATTTTGAAAACTCTGAATGTAACGAGTCTAATGAATACAACTAGTAGTGATAAGTCTTAATTTTAATATTCATAAGTTATTAGTTATTACTTACTATAGTTAAATATGTTTTAAAATTTTTTTTTAAGAATATTAGTTTGATATTAAATAAAAATAATGTATTTAAGTGTATTTTAAAAAAATATAAATTAAATAGGCTAAATATCATTATTTTATATTTTTTCCGGCTAGAAGTGTGATTCCTCCCACTTTGCGGCGGGCCTATTTTCGTGGCGCGGTAGTCGCTCCAATTTTCGTCGACTTTGACAAGTGGCGCCCTCATCGTCGTAAATCGCGTAATTTTTCGACGGCGGTGGCGGCGGCCCTATTTTCGTATCGCGGTAGTTGCTTGAATTTTTGTCGACTTCGACAAGTGGCGCCCTCATCGTCATCAATCGCGTTATTTTTTGACGGCGGCGGCGGCAGCCCTATTTTCGTGCCACAGTAGTTGCTCGAATTTTCGGGGACTCTGACAAGTGGCGCCCTCATCGTCATCAATCGCGTAATTTTTCGACGGCGGCGGCGGCGGCCCTATTTTCGTATCGCGGTAGTTGCTCCAATTTTCGTCGACTTTGACAAGTGGCGCCCTCATCGTCGTAAATCGCGTTATTTTTTTTCGACGGCGGCGGCGGCCCTATTTTCGTATCGCGGTAGTTGCTTGAATTTTTGTCGACTTCGACAAGTGGCGCCCTAATCGTCGTAAATCGCGTTATTTTTCGACGTCGGCGGCGGCGGCGGCCCTATTTTCGTATCGCGGTAGTTGCTCGAATTTTTGTCGACTTCGACAAGTGGCGCCCTCATCGTCATCAATCGCGTAATTTTTCGACGGCGGTGGCGGCCCTATTTTCGTGCCGTGGTAGTTGCTCAAATATTCGACGACTCCGAAAAATGGCACTCTCATCGTCGTAAAACACGTAATTTTTCGACGACGGCGGCGGCAGCCCTATTTTCGTGCCGCGGTAGTTGCTCGAATTTTTGTCGACTTCGACAAGTGGCGCCCTCATCGTCATCAATCGCGTAATTTTTCGACAGCGGCGGCGGCGCGGTGGGCCTTTTGGGATTGACGTTCGTATCTACTTTAGCACAGTAAGCCGAGCAGTTATATTGCTTGTCTAGAATAATTTTCGTCTCAAAACGCAGTTCGACGTGAAATCGTACGAAAAACTTGGACCGAAAACAAAACTATGCGTTTGAAATAATTATACGTGTGTGCGGTATGAAAAACGACAATGTCAACGTTAAAAATATACGAAAATAACGAATCGGTATCGTCAGGTTAGGTCGACCAGGGCCTACTTATCTCTAGGGGCCGGTAATTTTTTTTGTTTTGTCCCAGTTCGTGTACTGGGAATTCTGTCTCGACTTTCCCATCCTACTATATTATGTTACGCGTACCGGGGAGTGTCGGCGGGACATTCTCCAATAAGCCAGGCACCGCCACCGCCGTCGAAAAAAAGTCCTAGTTCGTTATGCGCTCTACCGACAAGTTTCTGGTTCGGTATGCGCTCTACATTTCGTTTATTTTCAGTATTTTTCGTTATACACGTTCTGGATGTCTTCTAGCATGGCGAGAAAAAGGTCCGGACTGTCTTGACGGTAAAGTTGCCAGCAATAATAATCAAGATGTGACTGCAAATGGTTTAAAGGAACACCCCTCATTTTCTTTAATAATTTAATTTTTGCGTCCAACCATGACCTCTCTATGTTTTGAGTGTGGGCTCCTGTATTTGCATTGACATATGCCATTTGGTGATTTACCGTCTTGTGTACAAAACCACGGCTTGCCAGACACCTATATGCAGCCCATTCATCAGAATGAATTTCTGGTCCTGCCTCACATTCACGTTCTATTATCGGTAGAAGTGTTTCTCGATTGCGTCGATGAACATAAAAATAACAGCAATCGTTTCCATTTTTTAAACCGAATACCCAGGGGCCATCTACTCGTGCACCATGATTTCGGTTATTAATAACCTCAGAATTTATATCTGTCAAGGAGGGAGGAGCATCTCCAGCTAATAATCTACCCCCTTCGGCCAGCGAAACGAGCTTCGTCAATCTGAATTGGATTCTGTGCATTTTCAACCATTTTTCTTTTAGTCTTTAAAACAGCTGTGCATACTTCTCGGCACATATTGAACCAGTCGGTAACACACTCCTTGCTTCTTCCTGTCCGGTCCATTACCATTTGTGTGGGCAATTCCAACATAAACATAAATACAAGTTCAACAATTTCACGTGTCACATTTCAAGTGTTAACCCACTGTTGCAACGTTGGTTCAAGTCAGTGAAATGAAAAATTCAGCTGCCAGATCGTGCTGATCTTGTTGTCTGACCGCCTTTTTTTGGACACCGAAAAATAGGCATCCACTCACCATTACGGCATTTCCGTCGTTTTACTTGCATTTCTATGTCGCATTTATGACAAGGGGCGTTTTCTTCGGCACTTTTCAACAATCCTTTCTCTACTAGAAATCGATTACACTCGATATCTCATTTGCCACTACAGTAGTATAAAACTCACAAAATTTCATCACAGCCATCACAATTAACAAATAAATAAATGTGTAATAAATACACAAGAAAATACAAAATATTACACTCGTAACGATATGCGTGAGCGCTAGAAAACGACTGTAATAAAACCTACAGTGGGAAATAGAATTTAAGGTAAAGACAATGAAAGATAAGATAATAAAGTCGAAAGAAAAACCCAACATCTCATATTTAAAAACGAGGCAGATAAAGCATAGACAGCCGTTGTCGTACGTAGAACGGCGAAATCGGTAGAGCGCATACCGAACTAGCATCCGAAAAAATACGCGAATTTTCGTGGCGCGATAGTCTCTCGAATTTTCGTTTAGTCCGACAAGTGGCGCTCTCATCGTCGTAAATCGCGTAATTTTGCGAATGCGGCGGCCCTATTATCGTGCCGCGATAGTTGCTCGAACTTTCGTCGACTCCGAGAAGTGGCACTCTCATCGTCATCAATCGCGTTATTTTTTTACGGCGGCGGCGGCGGCCCTATTTTCGTGCCGTGGTAGTTGCTCGAATTTTCGACGACTCCGACTAGTGGCGCCCTCATCGTCATCAATCGCGTAATTTTTCGACGTCGGCGGCGGCGGCGGCCCTATTTTCGTATCGCGGTAGTTGCTCGAATTTTTGTCGACTTCGACAAGTGGCGCCCTCATCGTCATCAATCGCGTAATTTTTCGACGGCGGCCCTATTTTCGTGCCGTGGTAGTTGCTCAAATATTCGACGACTCCGAAAAATGGCACTCTCATCATCGTAAAACACGTAATTTTTCGACGACGGCGGCGGCAGCCCTATTTTCGTGCCGCGGTAGTCGCTCCAATTTTCGTCGACTTCGACAAGTGGCGCCCTCATCGTCGTAAATCGCGTTATTTTTTGACGGCGGTGGCGGCGGCCCTATTTTCGTGCCGAGGTAGTTGCTCGAATTTTCGTCGACTCCGACAAGTGGCGCCCTCATCGTCGTAAATCGCGTTATTTTTTGACGGCGGCGGCGGCGGCCCTATTTTCGTGCCGAGGTAGTTGCTCGAATTTTCGTCGACTCCGACAAGTGGCGCCCTCATCGTCATCAATCGCGTAATTTTTCGACGGCGGCGGCGGCCCTATTTTCGTGCCGTGGTAGTTGCTCGAACTTTCGTCGACTCCGACAAGTGGCGCCCTCATCGTCGTAAATCGCGTTATTTTTCGACGGCGGCGGCGGCCCTATTTTCGTGCCGTGGTAGTTGCTCGAACTTTCGTCGACTCCGACAAGTGGCGCCCTCATCGTCGTAAATCGCGTTATTTTTTGACGGCGGCGGCTGGTGAATGGCCTTTTTATGATTAATAAACTTTTCAAAGTATTTCAATCTAAATGATATAAATATTGTTGTGCCAATCGTATAGGTTAAAAGCTATAAGAAATATTTTGATGGTTTTTTTTTTTCTAAAATTTAAATTGAATTTAACAATTAAAATTGCATTTAATTGGGAAAAAAAAGAGAACTCATTATCAATTACCAAGTTCAATTTCCAAACAGTTATACTACCAATAGTCTAAAGATCCAACTTTAGTCATAGTTGTATTGTATCGATTGATTTCCAACGCTGATAATTAATTGGAAATTTTAATACACTAAAAAATATGCTTGTAGTTGGATGTGTATTAAAGTCTAATGAAAATGCACTTGAATTTGAAAATTGTGCAAAAATAAATTACGTTGTTCAATTATAAGTTACCTAACGTAACCTAATAAAAACTTGGCTGTTACAACTTTTCCGTTTGACAAGAATGCTGTTTCATATATTTGTTTTTGCAGAATCCAATCGAACACAAAACAATAAACAAACATTACTCGAAAGTCATATGAAATATTTTTACAATAATCGAATAAAAAAAATAAATCCCTATTATTTCTTCCGCGTTACATAGAACTTTAAAAATTAAAATAATCAATTACTTCAAGATTATGCGAAGCGTATACTGTTTATGGGCTTAATTAAGGTAAGTTAAATATTGAAAAATTGAACTCTGACAAATACTATAAAAACAATATTGAAATTACGATGTATTTTGATTTTCTTTCGCATTTGACATTTCATAAATCGTAATATCATAACTCGTAACTTAATCTACTAAAATGATACTCGGTGAGGTTTTCTGTTATCATTTAATTATCTCAAGTCCCAATAGGCCCACCGCGCCGCCGCAGCCGTCGAAAAATTACGCGAATATTCGTGGCGCGATAGAATTTCCGTTTAATCCGACAAGTGGCGCTCTCATTGTCGTAAATCGCGTAATTTTTCGACGGCCCTATTTTCGTGGCGCGGTAGTTGCTCGAATTTTCGTCGATTCCGACAAGTGGCGCTCTCATCGTCGTAAATCGCGTTATTTTTTGACGGCCCTATTTTCGTGCCGCGGTAGTTGCTCGAACTTTCGTAGACTCCGACAAGTGGCGCTCTCATCGTCGTAAATCGCGTAATTTTTCGACGGCGGCGGCGGCGGCCCTATTTTAGTATCGCGGTAGTTGCTCGAATTTTCGTCGACTTTGACAAGTGGCGCCCTCATCGTCATCATTCGCGTAATTTTTCGACGGCGGCGGCGGCGGCCCTATTTTCGTATCGCGGTAGTTGCTCGAATTTTCGGAGACTCCGACAAGTGGCGCCCTCATCGTCATCAATCGCGTTATTTTTTAACGGCGGCGGCGGCAGCCCTATTTTCGTGCCGCGGTAGTTGCTCGAATTTTCGTCGATTCCGACAAGTTGAAGCGGACCCGGCGGCCGAGGTTCCACAGAAAGTACGCCGCGCCGACCGCGTCGCTTATCTGTCAGCCAGCAGTTCGCGGACTGCGATACCGATTCCCCCGTACCCCGCACATGCTGGAGGAGCGGCACCGCCGTAGGCAAAGACCAAGGCGCGAGACCTTGCCTCCAATGGTCACCAACCAGACACCGGGTCATCACCTAGACACCGTGATCGTCTAGACACCGCGACTTTAATATTCATCTGTCTTTTTATATGATACTAGCCGACCTGTCACAGCTTCGCCCGTGATTGGTTCACGGCATGATGATGAATTGGCCACTTACCCAAAATTTAACTCTATTAGCATGCCCAATAAACCTTCATAAGAATAATCAAAAAGTAGGTAAAAAAACTAAGCACAAATTATGCTCGCAATAATAACTCTATCCCGCCGTGCCGGACAATATAGGTACAATTGTTTTTAATTTTTTTTGAACTTTTATGAACTTTTTTTACCGACAAAAGTAGTACTAAAACCTTCAGCAGTGTCGGGTTTCAGCCGAAAAAAATTTCAGCCAAATCGGTTCAGTAGTTTTCTCGGTTAGCGCGGTCGTAGAAAACCCCTTACAATTTTATATAATAGTACATAGATTATTAATTTCGACAAATGTTCTTGGACG
Organism: Drepanosiphum platanoidis; assembly: GCA_948098885.1. Classification (NCBI taxonomy): domain Eukaryota; kingdom Metazoa; phylum Arthropoda; class Insecta; order Hemiptera; family Aphididae; genus Drepanosiphum; species Drepanosiphum platanoidis. Next base: position 3,019,789 of record OX402533.1, read on the forward strand.
CGCGTGTACTATTGACGAATGTCAATTAAATCATTTGATGACCTGTTAGATCTAATTAAATCTAATGAATTGGAATCAAATTAAAATATTTTTATAATATGTAATTGCACAATGAATCGCTGTTTCGTTGTCGAAACGCGCGTGTCAACCGAAAGGTCCGATAATGATTTATGGGATTCAATACGCGGAGTCACGCGCGTGTGCGCGCGGAAATAGATTCTTGCATCGTTATCGCGATCGAGAAATCCGTATATCTAAACACGCGCGTCCATCGTCCATGTGAACCTAGCCTAAACGAAGTTATAATAATAACAATATGAATATTGGGTATACGTGTTGTCGGTGTAAGTGCGATAAACTTCTCGGAACGCCGATATCAAACACGATACAAAAAAAAGGTCAAGTTACAGGTAGCTGTAAACCCGCGGCCCGCCGTGCCGCACAATATAGGTACAATTGTTTTTAATTTTTTATGAACTTTTATGAACTTTTTTACTGACAAAAGTGGTACTATAACCTTCCGCAGAGTGTCGGGTTTCAGCCAAAAAAAATTTCAGCCAAATCGGTCCAGTAGTTTTCTCGGTTAGCGAGGTCGAAGAAAAACCCTTACAATTTTATATATAGTATAGATAGATAGATTGTTCAGTATTATTATCGTGTTGCATTATTATTATTATTATCATTATTATAAGCCAGAACGTCCTCGACAATTCTAATATTGTCGAGCGAGGTACGGAATTCCCAGTAAACGCTCATAATCGCGAAACACTTGGGACCCGGGTGACGAAAATACATACACGCGCGCGCGATAGCAACTGGAAACACACGGTCTATATATAGGTAGGGAGATAATTTTAATTAAACCACCGACCCGCACCAGTCGACCCGCCACGCAAACCGATACCACCGAGATCGGTCGAAATAAAAATAACGAAGAACCGCCGGTAATCAGTCTATCGAAAACGCCGCCGCCGATAGCCGCCGCTAATATCAGCAGTTTTGTGATAATCATACGCCGCAGCTGTCGAAAAATTACGCGAATTTTCGTGGCGCGATAGAATTTCCGTTTAATCCGACAAGTGGCGCTCTCATTGTCGTAAATCGCGTAATTTTTCGACGGCCCTATTTTCGTGGCGCGGTAGTTGCTCGAATTTTCGGGGATTCCGACAAGTGGCGCCCTCATCGTCATCAATCGCGTTATTTTTTAACGGCGGCGGCGGCAGCCCTATTTTCGTGCCGCGGTAGTTGCTCGAACTTTCGTAGACTCCGACAAGTGGCGCTCTCATCGTCGTAAATCGCGTAATTTTTCTAAGGCCGGTGAATGGCCTTTTTATGATTAATATTATGTTTTTCTTTTCATAGTATTTCAATCTAAATGATATAATACATATTGTCGTGCCAATCGTATAGGTTTAAAGCTATAAGAAATATTTTGATGGTTTTTTTTTTTCTAAAATTTAAATTGAATTTAACAATTAAAATTGCATTTAATTGGAAAAAAAAAAGAGAACTCATTATCAATTACCAAGTTCAATTTCCAATCAGTTATACTACCAATAGTCTAAAGATCCAACTTAAGTCATAGTTGTATTGTATCGATTGATACTTCAAGTGACTTACTTTCAGCGGCGCTGATATTAAAAACCAGATCACGTCGTTATTGTATCTCTGAAACAGTTTTAATAATAAAATAGAAAAAAAAACGGACGAAATGTCTGGCTTTTTCCTCGGAAAACGTACTAATTTATTTATTGTAATCTTATACTATAAGAAGCCGAAAAAAATGTTTCAACTTGTATCAATAATAGATATCTGTGTCATGTTAAAAATATAATATCGTATTATTTATCAATTTGCAATATGAAACGAAAACGTGGGAATTTTTCTTATATGGATTCGCGTAAATCAATTCTATTTGTCATTCGATATAAACGAAAACTTTTCAAAATAGCGCTAAAAATGTCAAATTCTTCAGATATGCAAAAGATAGCAAAATTAAATTTCTCTGCTATTTTTATCTCTGTCCGTAGCAAAATGCTATAAAATCCGAACCCTGGTGATGACGTAAGATATTTCGTTAGTAATAACAATTACAACATATTATGTAAGCGTGTGTTTGCGCGAGAAATCGGAACGAGCGAAAGTTCGCGTGGGCCCAATACCGGGCGAACGAAAGTCGAGCCGCTCGCGCCACCCGACCAATGACAGCCGAGCTGCTCGCGCAAACCGACCGAGCGGCGCGCGAAAGCACGGCCAGCACGATCAGTCTAGTGTCGGCAACCGTTCGGAAAGTTCGTCTCGGTCTTAAACATCGCGGTTTTTATTTCTCTCCGCGTGATGATATTCAATAACGTGGGGTCGATCGTAGTGTTTATTTTTCTCGTCGAGATCGACCGATCGAATTTTCAATCGCGACTTTTGATATTTCAATCGTTTTTATCGAGTGACTTTTTTTTTCACGTCCGCGTCAAACTACTTGTTTTACTTCACAAGCCAGCGCGAACACCGAACCTCAACAGCGACTCGCCGACAGGCCGTAAGTAGTACCAACTACATATTATATATTTATTTACAGTATACCTAGGTATATAGGTATGGGTAGTTTTCTCTTCTTTTCACGGTGAAACTTTGGTTTCGATATTAGGAATGTAGCCAGAGTGGGTGATTTTTTTTTAGTGGTTTTTTTTAAAGGTTTTTAGTCTAGAGATCTCAATTGAACATGTCTTTTAACCTACCAAATTTTTTTTTTTTTCTAGTAATCTATTTGATAATTTACACGATTCTTGTGCAAAATAATTTCACACGCACTGTATATAACATATATACGTATGTCGCCAGTGTGGTATAGACAGTGATGTATATACGCCTTTTTTTATGTAGGCTAATCGTTAGCTCGAACAATTTTAGCAACTCTACAATTGTTTTAACCAATTTAACATATCTATATGTATATCAAGATTAAATATTTAATTAAAACTAGACAAAATAATCAAGTGCATGGTTTTTGCCTTATATTTATGCACAAAAAAAAAATCAATCATTACAATAGGTGATTTAATAAATATACAATTTATATAATATACATAATTTTAATATATTCATTATTAGAAATTATAATAATCTTTAGTATTTTCCATAAACTTTTTTTTACTTTTTTCTTATATAAACTATTTTTTTGTTCTCGAAAAATGTTTTTAAATTGCCAACTTCAAAACAAATGAAACACTCTAAAACTCCATTTTTATAAAAAAAAAAAGCCATGTATAATTCTGTTTCTTTTCTGCCCATTGCTCAGTAGGCCATTCTGAAGGCCAATAATACTTCAACAACTCTGTAACATGAATAAATATTGTTTAAGTAATTATTTTATTAGAATTTACCATAATCCCTATCATATTTTATCCAGTAAACCTACTATTCAATAACTTCTTAAAGTATTAGACATTTTAAGTACCTATTAAATAATTTTACATTGAATTAAATTTACATATATATGTACCTACATTATGTTTTAAAAATATAGGTACTAAATATTAAGTTTATGAAACGTAGAAATTAAAAGCAAAAAATTATTTTCAAACTGATTTATTTAAATATTTCTTAAGTATCTATATAATTAAATTTAACTTATTTAATAACAAAATATTATTGAATATATAAATTTATTTTAATACTATCAGCGTGAACTTGACATAATCTATAATATTGCACATAAAAATAATTTTAACTTAAATACCATTAAAAAAATTCATAAACATAACAAAAAAATAATTCAAAAACCACCTACCTATATAGTTAATTATTGTAATATGAAATATAATAATAATTTATTTAACTAATTCGCTTAAGTTTTAAATAATAATGTAAATAACATAGAAATAGTATTCAAAACTAATAAAACAATTCAATTACAAAGTGAAAAGCATAACAAAAACATCTCCTACCTTTAACTATGCCGGTGTATATTAACTCAAATGTGCGAGTAGTTGTAATACATTTTATATAGGTAAAACATATAGAGATTTCAATATTAGATGTGACAAAGAACACATATCAGAAATAAAATTAAAAAATACTGCTCCTAACTCTAATTTCACAAGACACGTTTTAGAAAATAACCATAATGTTAATTTTGATATAAATAAAGACTTAGAAATATTAAATTGCCAAAATAATATCTATATAAACTATGTTTTAGAAGAATCGCATATACATAATGAAATCAAAAAAAAAAAAATTTAATAATGTCATAAACATATAAGCAGATTTCAAAAATTATATTTCAATATTTATTAAATAATAGTAAATAACCAAAGAGCAATAATTCTATATAATATCTAAATTCAATCTCTTTTACTAAATAAAAAAAATGTATTAAAATCATTTTATATATGAGTATTAAACATTAAATATTAATATAATTACTTTATTTATTTACTCTCTATTTTTTAACTTATTTATCTAGTTAACATGTTCTATTAGGATAATTGTTTATGTAAATATGGGCTTCAAAATAAAATTGTGCATCTGGTTTGTCATAACAATTTCACGAATAAAAAAAAATATAGCTATCACCAGTTAAAAAAATTATTTTACCCTAAAATGAATAATAATAATAAAAAATTATTATCCTTTAAATTATTATAGTTATACATGATAGTTATACAAAAATTAAATTTAAAAAAATAATTTATTTTCATCTACATTTTTTTTGGTATACAGAATATTGAGATCATTACAATCCTACAAAGCATTCAGATTAATTATTAATGTGACTATGTAAGAAAAATAAAATTAAAATGTCTTTAATTTTTCTAAAATGTATACCTATTATAAATGGATAAATTAAATATATATAAACTAAATAGAATGTGATTCATAAACAATTATAAACATTCTATTATAATCATATGAGAACTATTTCTTTCACATAGCAATTATTGCTAAACTATAGTATATAATACATAAAAAAAAACTAAGAAGGTATAGGAAAATAATCTAGTTGAGTCTCAATTATTACAATGTCATTTCAATGTTCTCCTTAAGTGCAAACTATACAATAAGTTTTGAAAGATACATATAAATATCATATAAAAAATAACTATATAAATTATTTTGATGAAAATGTATGACATAATGTAATGGCTTACAAAGATAGGTATTCAAAATTCAAATATAAGTTTTTCAGTTGGTAATTAAAGAATTATTTATGCTACAATGATATAATATTATTTAATATCTAACAACTTAAATTTTGATAATAATAATTGGCCAATAGGTAATAATTTATTACTAACTAGGTACATCATATTATATTTGCTTAAAAAAAACTTACCTTTGACTTTGACAATTTTATTAAATATTTGTCCATTATATTATATAATATGATCCATATAATTATGGCTTAGAAATGGTAGGTAGGTAAAAATAGTTGAATAGGTGTGATGTTTTTATTGTGTAATAATACTTATGTTAAATTGCTTAGACCTAAATAAATTGTAAATGTTTATGAGGCAAAAAACTGAGACAACAAAATGTAGACCATATTATATAAGATCAACGTGAGGTATCGTGAGGTAAAAATTATTTATATATATATATATATATAGGTGTGAGAGTTTGTGTGTGTGAGAGAGAGAGTGTGTGTGTGTGTGAGAGTGTGTGTGTGTGTGTGAGAGAGAGAGAGTGTGTGAGTGTGTGTATATAGATGTGTACAGAGATTTGCTAATAAACAATGATAAAACAATTTTGCTAAAACTTATTTGGGCATACTACAAAATGTCAAGAATGTATATTATATAATTAGGCAAAAAATGAAATTACTAGTGTCAGCTTTTTTTCACAAGCCACACTTGTAAATCAGTTAAATCAATGTAACATACTTATTAGTAAATATTCTGTAATTGTTGATTTGCTTGCCAATATTATAAGTAAGATTTGATAATCATGAAAATATTTTTACATTATTTATTACTGTCAAAATGGGGGAGATATTTTTATCAGTATTAAATTATCAAATAATTGCAATACTATTAATTTTATCATATTAAAAAAAAAAAAAGGACATGGTTGTTCAGTTATAGTTTTTTTTCCATATTATGATAATTATTCAATAAAAAAAAAATGAAAAGAATAATATTTCTTAAAATACAAATACTAAATTTATTTTCCAATTAAAAAAAAGAACATAAATTAATAGTTGTTTGTGCCAAAAGTAAACACTTACAATATTAAAAAAAATTAAGTCTTAAGATGTTAAAAATACAATGCAACCTTTCATACCATAGCTTTAAGTGTTTTACTAAAATTAAATTAATATTTATCGAACTCTTTATCTTCATACTAATTGCTAATACTTATACTGCCATTATTCAACAGATTACAGTTACATAAAATGATTATGAAAAAAAATTTGTAAAAAATTACCTATGCTTAAAGTAAATATATTTCATTTTCAGCCTAAGATTAAATTTGATAAATAATTGATTAATATTATTGAAAAGTTTTAAGTAAAAAACATACATAACATTTAAATCCATTAATAATTAGAATATTGATTGACTGACAAAGTAGATAAAGACGAGTCAACGCTATTTGTTGAAGTATCTAAATCAACTTTAGAGAATGGTTTAGATAATGTACAAGGTAAAGTGTAAGGAAAGTTCGTATCAGCAGCTTGCGGAGTATTTTCTTCGTCTCCATATTTTACATTGACTATGAAATCAAATTCAATGGGAACGCATTTATCGCCATCTTGACAAATACTTGTTTGACATCTTAATATAACAATTTCTGCTTCTTCTTCAAATTCGTCTTCAGACGATTCATCAGAATCGTTTTCAAAATCTTGATATTTATCATTCCATCTTCTGTTGCCACTATCTTTGGGTATTAAATCATCAATATTTTCATCATTTTTACGTTCATACATTTCTTGTTTTGGTACGCGAATTAAATATTTAAAATCAGCTGCTGCTCCGACACCTGCTGGTATAGAAGTGTCCGCTTTGATTTCTTTTGATTCCCATGTCGAATCTAACAATAAAAACATTTCATATTAAAAAATGTATTTAAATTAAACTATAAACAACAATTTGAAATTATTTAACGTTGACTAATTTGTTTGATTATGCTTTGTTAAAAATCAAATATTACCATAATACCAGGATTATCAATTACAGTTTTTAAGCATTTTTTATTTACATAATACATAATTTAAATAAATACCAGGCAATTGTAAGGTCCAGTGTAAATGTGGTTGGTGCTCTTCAACAGGATCATACACTTCAGTTGGAGAAGTATTTCCCATTGTGATGCGACCACGTAACATAAGTTGTCCACCCGTTCGTCTATTTAATCTAATTTGTGCAGTCCCAACAATATTTGATGGCAATGATTCCATAATTTTTGGGAATTCCAATAGTAACTATAAATTTACACAAATAAATCACACAGTTAATAAATATTATCAAAGATTATGTAAGACTAATTTATAATTATAATTATTACTCTGGCTGTGAAGTAACTTCTTAAAAACATTTTTTCATCAAAAATAAGCAACTTTTTTCCCTAGAAATTGATACATACAGTTGTGTAACCGTACAATTTCTTTTATTAGGAAGATAAAATTGTTCACATTTGAAATAAATAGAAAAAGCATAGTAAAAATAATAACAGAGAAATCATCGTAGAGTATTTCATTTTTTAATTAAATTACCTTAACAGGTAATGGTAAAGTGTGTACTGAACCCCCTGTTGATCCGGCAATTCCTCCAGTTCCGTTACCACCACTATTATTATAATGATTTTGTTTATGACTGTCCAGTCCAGTGATGTATTTAATTTTATGATTATATGAATCAGCCACATACAGTATGTTACGTTTATAATTCCATGCTACATCCATGGGATGTTGTAAACGAGAATTGGCCCCGGCGCCTCCGTCAATATCTCCATAACTGAAAAGATCCTATAAAGACACATGTTATCAATATAATGTTCATGTTCTAAAAGGTAAAAGTATATTAATTAAACAATATTTATGCTTTTAACGATAGAAAAATAGTAAATTCAAATTTATTTCGATTTGTTTTCTATTCTTTTTGACATTTGACATAACAAGAGTTTACTGTATATTATAATCGAATACAAACTGTATTCTCAACCTCTATACTATGATTAATATTTAAAAACTTACAGTTGGATCAGGACTTCCACCGGCAACGTTTAGTACCCTGAACTTTCCCATAGAATCTAAAAACATTCGTCTGATCGATGAACTTTCACTGTCGGCAATGTACAAAGATGGGTCCGATCCATTTGATCCTGGACGATACAATGGTTTGCTTAAACACAATCCAGATGGTTGTGCAAACGAGGCACGTTGACCATTGTAAGAATTATTTCTATTTTCTTCTTTGCCCGTTCCAGCTACCATGGTGCACAAACCTTTAGAGCACCATCTAGAAATAAAATGTTTAATTACTTCTTGTAACATAAAATAAAATTACCAATCATATGAAAACAAAAATATGCAATTACTGAATAAAAACGACAGAATTATGTAGTCAAGTCTTAATAGATCAGTATGCATAATTTATAACGGTAATTAATAATTTTTACTTTGATTTCATGCTGGAGCAAGTACTTGTACTTGTCTTGTCTAAATAAAGAGCCCATATCTGATGCAAACCAGCCATAGCAATTAACAAGCAACGCACTGGCGAAGGTGTTTGTACAGTAGAAGTTTGTTGCTGAGGATAATTTTGGAGAGGGGAGTATGGCTGAGGCGTATATGGTTGTTGAGCTTTACGTTTATAATAAACTAGATCCCAAGGAGTATTAAGGATTTGAGAATTCCACATTTGACCGCCATATTTGTCTCGGCCCTTTTTACCATTGCCGGCTACAGTTTTAACATGTTTTTCTTTCAAGTCAATCTGTAAAATAATCAATAAAATATATACCATTAGTTAAAATAATAATTTTGAGAGCCAATATAAATATATTTATTAATTGTGTTCAACATGAATAAATAAAAATAAAAAACCATGACTTACCATACGTATAGCATGATTTTCAGTATCGCACACAAATAAAATATGAGAATTTTGAAAACATACGCCTTGAGGACTGTGGAATAAGGCTTCTTTGAAATTTCCATCTTTAAAACCTTTTTTAGTGGTGGACGGCGAAGGTCCAATGCCACCTCCACCAACGACATACTGCAAATAAATTTAATATTAATACATTTTTTTTTTTTGTTATTTACCATGGAAAATATTTAAAGGAATATATTACTTTAACTCGACCCTGTAAGGTACAGATCAATATTCTATGATGTCCACTATCTGAAATTGCCATCAGCATTTTTCCACAATGTCTGCCATTCAAGTTTGAATCGTTTTTATTTTCAATGTCACCGTGTTTCTTTTTAAATATTTTTTTTGTGAACGCAGTTACTTTTCCTGGATAAAGCAAATGTTGCTTTGAAACACTTGGAGTTAACGATTGTGTCAACGTAGAGCAGCCTGGAACTATTTCCGGTATATCATGTGAACTAATCATGGAGGCTTGACGAAGAATTTGTAAAGCTGTCTCGATAAACGTCGGCAATAGTTGCGAATGAAATTCTTCGCCTTGAACCACAAGCATAGGTTCGCCATTGGGTCCTATAAAAATAATAAATATTACAAAAAAAATATTAGTTAATTATAACAATATAAATACAAGAATAAACTTTGTTTTTTTTCCCCAGTCAAAACCAATAAAGAAAATAGTTGAAAAAAAAAATTATTTTTCGTTTACTTTCTACTATATTCGACTATAGTAGATAGTAATTATTCAAACCAACCGATTATGTCAATAATAATATCATTCAAGCACAATTTTACTGTGGAAAGAAAATGGAAATTGTTTAAATACAAAACAAATTGAATTATAGTAGAACTTCAATTGACAGTTACTTTTTTGTTATCCGCCATCGTTGAAAAAGAAAAAAGAAAAAGTAAGTACTTCATACTGTACTATATACTCTTATCGTAGTTAACTTTTATAAATACAAATATGTATTGTCTACTACATACAAATGTTGGCCCTAGTAATAACATTTCATGTCCATATTTTATAAAATATCTATAGCATTATTATATTTATAAAAGTATTATAAAGAAAACTGTCTATTGAAGGTGTAAATAGCATCGGAGAAATCAAATAATATTTAAACGGTGGTTCTCAATATAGTAAAAAGGCGAGCGTTGCATTCGTCACAATACCAATGATGGGTTAAAAGACACGTAACAAAAGATATTGAAAAATGTGTGTTTTCATATATTAATACAGAATTTAAAGTCTCGTGTCAAAATGCTTTCACTTCCAAAATTATAATTGGTATCGAAACAGATAAAAAAAAAAAACAAACCCAATTCAAAATATTAACTTTGTAGAGTTGATAGAAGTTGTGTTTAAATGCAAAATCTACAATTCATAAGCGCACTGAGGAATATAGTATGATAAAATAGTTTGTTGAATAATAGTACTCACAATAACTAGTCCATCTTGACATGTAAAACGTTTTTGTAAGTTATGAAGGACGGGCAATATGTGTAAGCAATTCACACAACAATATGTGAAAAAATCGAGAAGAACAAGTTTGCCCTTTAGGTCCTTATTGAACAACAAAGGTTTCGTGCAATTGAACCAGTCGAGATCTGTAGGGATAAGAAGAACACGGAAGCGGCTACGATTAGTATACGACGTGATCGATCGAGACGGCTCGGCGCAACTCACTGGGTTTGAATTCGTTTACGCGTAGCCCCGACGAGCCGACGGCTGGCCCGCTCTGGAATCCGGGAACGCCCGGAGACTGTTGGCTGCAGCACGCAGTCAGTATTTTCTGGATGTAGTCCTCGGTGATCTCTTGCAGCTGCACCGGTATGGACGTGTCGACCGACGATTCGTCGGCGGACACGGGACTGCCGGCGGAACTGTTGAACAGGTCGACGAACACCGAGGAGATCTCGATGATTCTGTCCATGATGGCTGTCGGCACGGGTCGCGAAACGACTAGGATCGGCCACGGGCGCGCGAGCGAAATGAGATCGGCGGTTGTCGAGAGATGGGATTCGTCGCGACGCACACACACACACACACACACACACACACACACACACATACACAACTATCGCGGAGACGACGATCTGGTCGGGTGGCGATTCTCGTGACACGGAAGTCGGGGGAAAAAAATAAAATACGACCGTGTGAAAAACCGTAGAGAACTTCGAACGACAACGCTGCTGGTGGTACGCTGGGTCACACATCGCGAACACGCGATTGTTGTACGTTTACGCGTGATAACAGCACCGGTCTCGTGTCGACCGCGGGAGGCGTGGCGCGGGGTTATCGGCGGCGTAGCGCGAGACGTCTATAGTTTCAAAATCAGCTAAAAGAACATTTTTTTTCATTTTTTTTCAAAACCGATTTTTTCGTATTTTCTAAATCGTCACACTCACGAATCCTGTAGAAATATTGAACGTAAAACATTATGGCTATAACTGTTCTAAATTGACGATGGAAAATAAATTGTAGTTGGTTTGAAAATCGCCCGTCTCTGACGATGTTTATATCGAAACCAGCCATGACGAAATTTTTGCGGCAAAAAAATATCGATAATAGATAATATATTATTATCATTAAACATTTCAGTGTTATAGTTTCTCAAAATCACCCATATCGCAAAGTCAATTTCAAAACCAGCCGTGTACCTACGTAAAAGCTGAAAAAAATTTCGGTAACAAAAACAGCCACGTAATGAAATCTGCTACAAAACCAGGTATATCAAAACTATAAATGTCTATTATTAGTATTATTCGTGTAATAATATTTTTATAAAATAAATATTCATACTCGGCATGTGCATATATGCTATGTATGTTCGAAACCGTAGAGACACAACAACACACGTTTTGAAAAAGAAAAAGTTATTGATTTTTTTTTTCTTTCTAAGTTTCGTTTCGCACGGACACTAAAAAAACCGCATTCGTGTTCGATATTAGGTTATCTCATCTACTTATAAAACAGCATAAGGTTTTTTTTTTTTTTAAAAAAGATTAACGTGTTTTTTACTCTTATTGAGTATGATACATCGATCGAAAATGTATTTTAATCTACATCATTTCTTATTAAAACACCGTACGAAACAATGTTAATAAATTATAAAATGAATGAAATAACTACAGGCGTTTAGTTTTTATTTATTACTATATTTGTAGTAAATAATCTTGCCGTATCTATTATATTAATTAAATAATGGTTTAAATTTTTCTTACATTTCTATAATTTCTATAATGATATTATGGTTATCGATTCATATACGAGTAAAAATATTAATATTATAACTGTTATAAAATAAAATATTGAACTAAATATTAGTAAACCAGACTAAAATAATGTCAAATCAGGTTGAAATGGTTAATTATTGATTGAAACTACACAATAATTATTATTGAAATCGGCTAATATTTTGTACAGTAGTAATTTATAATAGATCTAAAATCTTTCATTCGAATAATATTTACTTAAAATAATAAAAACACAGACGATATGTTTTATATAAATGTCTGTGATAAACCTTTATATGATATAACGATGTAACCATTTTTTAATTTTTATTTCTCACTATTCTAAGTTCATTAAATTATTTGATCGAAAAGAAAACCGACTATTATTCTATTATTCTATTTTCAAAATATCGAAGAAAAACGCACATAAAAATTGTTGATCGAGGTACGTACGTTTGTGTTATTAATTATTTATGTGATTATAACGATAAATGTTTACCTAAATCCGATAGAACAAAGAAAACAACAAAGACGGACGTAAAAGTGTTTTCTTCTAAGACGAATTTGTTGATTTTCTATAAATGGGTTTTTTTATTTTTGGTCTTAATCGTGCTGGCCTCGAAACAAAATATAACACATTCGGTTACTTGAGTAACTATCGGGTAAAGTGTATTTACTAACAGTCGTTATTCAACTATTCAAAACAAACAATTTTTAATAGTTACGCAATTTCACGGACCCATAGTTTTTATTAAGTGAGTATAAAAATGCATAAAAATTGCACAATGAATATAATATTATGATCTATTTAAGCACTGTAATACGTAAATCTCTCTATTGTTTGTCGTCTAATAATTATTAATATTTGCGCGTACAATAGCCACAGAAGACAATGGCGAAGATGGTAAGAAGTAATCTCAAGAAAAAACCGTTAAACATCGCCGCACACCACCAGCCGATGTACCCGTCGCAGACTGAAACAGAAAAAATACAAATGTTTATACATCTCAACGACATGATTACTAAACTTTTGATCGACGCAGCGCGTTTAAAACGATACGGTAGTGATTAACTTTTAATGTTTTGCAATTTTGCGATCGTCGTTAAAACATTTCTAATTGTATACTCAGACTCAAACCGAGAAGAAAAGATGAATTTACTTGCCGCTGATGCGAAACCACTGCATGCAATCATCACTCAATTACAAAAGTTGGTGAAATTAGAAAGATCTCAACCCGTATTGTTGACGGGCGATAGTGTCGAGGACAAAATCAGTAAATCGTTTTCATGCACTTAGATATTAATTTTTTGATAGTATACATAATATTGGAGTAGATAATGTTTAAAAATCTAAAAAAAATTGTTTACACTAAAAATTACGAAATATATTGTGTTGATATGTCAAAATATAAACACAAAACACCTGATCTAATAATGCAAAGATATTACTATTATTTATTAAATAATTGATTTTTAATGTATTGATAAACTTCAATATTTTTATTACGTTTCGTTTGTTTTATGGTCACATCTCTAAGTTAATGTAACAGTTTTATTTCCGCCTTAAGATTTGAATTTTTAAATTTGATATATAATTTTGTGCATGAAAAAATAAATATTTGTTTTTATAGTGTTATACGATGTATTCGATTTTAATATCAAAATTAAATGACGTACCTAAATTAAATCAATAAAAAGATCAAAACATAACTATTAAGAATTAACCCTGAATGCACTACTACTTATGAAAACCATTCAAACTGAATGATTGAAGTAGATATCTAAAATTGAAAAGAAATGAGAAATTAAATTCATTGATTACACCTGTTATTAATAATATGGTTATTTTACAGATTTTAAAACATTCAGATCTAGAATTAAATGGATGGAGAACTCAATACATTCATTTATCACGAGGTACAATGAAATCGGAGAACTTTTAAATTTTCCAACCCAAGAGTTATTTACAGAAATAAAACAAGAACACGTACCGTTTAAGTTTGATTTTATTTCTAAAGAAGAAAGATTAAAAAGGGTAAGTTATGAACGTACAAATGAACGTACACAGGTGATTTTTTAATCATACTTGACCCGATTTTATGCTTGAAATTATTATAATAATTCTGATATTTGAAAATGTATATGCATAAAAAAAACTTATCTTTTTCAATATATAAATATGTTGTACCTTTTAAGGAGTCCAAATTCGAACTAGTACTTTAAAAGTTATTCAACTTTAAATATAAAACGTGTGAAATAATTTGAACAAAATTTTATCCGTACATATTTGCGCAATTTATAACGTGAATAATACTCGTTCAAATTTTGATTAAGATAAATACGAAATTCGTGAGAATTAACTTAATAATTATTGTTTGCCTAAAACGATGGTGTTCTCAATTTAAAAACTAAATCGATATTGCCGCAGAATAATCCCGAAGAGGTACATCGTTCAACACATAGGCAGGTACACACGTATTGGAAGTATATTATGTAGTTTTAAAAAATTTAAATAAATACATAATATTTAAGCATAAAAATGGTATAAGTATGTTTAAACAATAATTCATCCCGTAGAATGGTATTTTTTATAACCATTATTACTATATTAACCCGTAAAATTACCATTTTTATCATTAATATGCAAAACGCGTTTGGTTTAAGGAACAACAATTGAAGTTTAACGAAACACAACTCATTTTAAAATCGTCTACGGAACTGCTCAAGTCCAAAGTCGTCGACCACGGTATGGCTCCTATTTACAAGTTGCTTTCGAAAAGCACGTCCGGGCAATATTTGGCTTACAACTATTCGTGTTCGTTGTTCGGGATGTACGGTTAGTGATGATGATAATAATAATCTTTGTAATAAATCTCGTTGAACGATATCGACGATTCTCGATATCTATAATCGGACGTGCGCGTATTGATATTGTATAGTCAAAGGGAGTGGCAACAGCAAGTCCGAGGCCAGGGAAAACACGGCCACCAATATGTTGAGTTTGATTCTAAGGATACAGGAAAATGACTCCCTTTCTTCACACATCAGACCTATCGGTGTCAAAGAGTAAGGAGAATATCATTTGTATTATCATTAATCATTCTACTCGATCTCACGCGCGTCGTGAAATATTTATCGCGGTGGTCTTGTCTTATCGCGTAGATCGAATGCCATCAGACACGCCATGAAGTCCACCGAGAACTACGTCCGGCAGTTGGAAAAGATATGCGCCGAAAATAAATGCGCAACGCCGACGTACGAGCTTTTGTCGCACACGTCCAACGACAAACACAAAAGCCGTTATTCGATCCAGTGCAACGCGATCGATTTCGTCGCAATAGGTAAAATCGATTTCGTCGGTTAGGTGTTTGTTAGGCGGGCTTTGTTCGCTCTCTCGGCCCAAACAATGTAACGACGTCAAATCGTTTTTTGTTCAGGACACAGTAACAGACGATTGGCCGCCAAACAAATAGCAGCGCAAAGTGTCGTCGGCTCAATAGAAAAAGCGAAATCCAAAGGACTGTTGTCCAATCGTTAAACGATTTTTTGAAGAATTAAATCGGAAAGTTTTGAAACTATGCAAAAAGTTTGGTTATAGGCTCCCGATTAACCGAAAAAGAGTCGCCATCCCTCCGAGGTCCGTAAGTGTCCGCCATCTTGGATTTTATGGGCGATTTTTCAAATTATCTTTGAAAATATTAAATTTATTTCAAAAATACCTCTATACAAAAATGTAGCTGACAGAATTTTAAACAAATATGGTTTTATTATTTTTTTTTGTAGCTTGAATAGATTAAGAGCAAAATTTAACAATGTGTTTATAATATTAGACGCCGCGCGTTCGGCCGCCACAATACTAAACATACTCGTATATAGGCTGCACGTAGACGGCGGGCCACACTCGTGTCCACTAGGAAACACAATATTTACGTTTTTTATAATATATATTAACATATTTCAGATAAACATTTTTTATTGATACACGCCATATTATAAATAATTAAAATATTATAATCACAAACCATAAAGATTGGGGACGAAAGACGTGCAGCCTATACAGTGTGTTCAACGATAAAGGTAACACGGAATATTTCCGTTCGGTGAACTTTGAATTTTTGCATAATTTTTTAACTAACTTGGTCAGTTTTGTAGATAGAAAAAAACTGTTCATAGAAAAAATGTTTAAAAAAAAATAATCTATCCGAATATGTAGAAAAAAAAGGGTGTTCCCATTTAAAAAATGTAAGTTTTATTGCGCATGCGCAGGCCTTAAGTCTTAAAAATTCGAAAATTATCAGAAAATGTGTATTTTAGTATTCCCTAGCTCCTCGAAAAAACCCCAATTCAATCCAAGTTCACCGAACGGAAATATTCCGTGTTACCTTTATCGTTGAACACACACTGTATAATATAGTACATATTGTGGCGGCCGAACGCACGGCGTCTAATATTATAAACACATTGTTAAATTTTGCTCTTAATCTATTCAAGCTACAAAAAAAAATAATAAAACCATATTTGTTCAGAATTTTGTCAGTTACATTTTTGTATAGAGGTATTTTTGAAATAAATTTAATATTTTCAAAGATAAAAAAAAACTGAAAAATCGCACTTAAAATCCAAGATGGCGAACACTTACGGACCTCGGAGGGATGGCGAATTTTTTCGGTTAATCAGGAGCCTATAACCAAACTTTTGGAAAAGTTTCAAAACTTTCCGATGACTGGACTAAAATCACATGTATATCGGATAAGTATGACGGGTTAACAAAACCATATTCTATTATAAGCGCGAATAACAAAATACTTAATATTCTTTTTGAATAAAATAACTGTAATATTCATATAGGGTCCAATTTCGTTTGCCTATAAAAATATATATTACAAATGTAATATATATTACTTGGATATTTTTTTTTAAATTCGATATTGCGTAGGAAATTCAATATGAATTTAATTTCTTTAACTCAACCTAACAGATTGAAATTTTAATTATTCAAAGTCTGGAGGTTGAAATTACAATTAAAAGAATGTAAGATTACAAAAAGGTTAATAATTTAATAGGTTCGGATTCTTTTTCACTGCCTCGAATTTTATCTTTAATTTTAAAAATCATAAACTTAGATTCGGATATGTTACATTATCATTGTGGTTATTATGGTACTTAAATTTAATACATAATTCATAGTTGTATAATTAAATTTATTAAAACCAATAACAATTTAAATAACAATCATACATAATGAGGAATTGAATAGGACTATTTCCAGAGGAACACGAGGATATAAAATATTGTTTATAGTAATTATATATTTATTACTTAAATGTTTCGACGTTAGATATACGAGTAGTCGTCGAGTTTTTATCAATTCGTCGGTGCTAATATTTTCAATCGACCGACGACCAGTTATCGACGTCGGAGCGTATTTATTTTTTGATAATTTTACAATTAGTATTTTTGGCGCTCGACGTTTGAATATTAAATAATACTGTGAGTGTACCACTCGTGTTATAACACATGTATTTTATTACCGTATATTTACCCGTCTAAGACTTTATAAAAATATGTTTCTCATTCATTGTTTGTTAATTAATTAAATTTTTTCAGAAGCTTTGCCGATTTTTTAATATCGACAGTTTTTATACCTTCCAAGTCGCCGAATTTACGCATTCTCGTTGCGTTACCGATTTCATAAAGTCTGGAACTTTTCTGCGGATTTGACGAAATCGGAAATTTCACGAATTCGGCGTTACATCGTACACATACCCACTGCATAGTCTTAGGCAGACTCGTATAGGAAAAATACAGTTATATACACACACAGGATACAACAAAATATAATAGACGCGTGAGTTTTTTTAAAATACTTCAAAACATATTTTTATTTTTTTATTTCATAACTACATAAAAGAATGAAACCGATTAAGTTCCACTAACAATAATTTCACTGCGTAGCAAAAGAAAAGAAAAAAAAAAAAAACAATTTCAAAATATAACATATTTTCCCGTAAAGAAATTAACAAAAACACTTTACAACAACGCTATATTATTATGTCTTATAAACAGCTTTTTATATACCTCTTAATGACTAAAAATAAGTAATAATCAATAAAATAAATGCAACGTATAAGATATCTATTACAAGCTTTATAAGGTTTTTCCATTGAACTATTTAAGCATATATCAACCGTTCACTCAAGTATTACAATATATACTCAAGCACATACACACACACGCTCACGCACACATATACTAATTTATTATATAGTTAATAAACTCGAACATAAATATACTGACATATAAATGGGCTAAACGCTTAGAGGGCAAATCAAATAATTACTAAAATTCAAGACAAAAATATAACAACGACGTACACATAGTGTTCAGAATTCCATGGCCGGATAAACGATTCGGCAAAGTTAGAAATATGTGAGATGCGTTTTTTTATGGACTTTAATGTCGGTTTTCGTGCATGTGATTCTGATGTGAACCTCTGCATGTAATATATTATAATATCATATAAACATAATATAAGTATTCTTAACAGTATAAAACAAAATCCTCATATTATAATATTCGCAAATTAGGCTTAAGAAATGTAAAGGAAAGAGGGGTACGTCCTTTTTTTTTTTTTTTTTTTATCCGGAATAGGGGCATGGGTAGGAGAGGCTCAGGCCAATGAAACTACACGGCCTAGAAGATCCTTAATCCAGGCTTGAATACTCGGGTGGGATAAGATTAAATGCGGTCGTCGAAACCCAACCGAAAATAAAAATATTTTAATAATTAGGTCGGTGTGATAAATGATTATAATAATAATAATAATAAAAATAATAATGATGATGATGATAATAATAATAATTATTATAGTTATAATAATAATAATAATAATGATAATTATAATTATAATAATAATAATAAAAATAATAATGATAATAATATTCATAATAATAATGATAATAATGATAATAATGATAATAAAAAATTTAAATAATAATAATGATAAAAAATATATACTCTTACGTATAATTGTATTATTATGCTATTAAAATATTTATGAAGGTAACAATAATACATATACAACAGTTTAATAGATTTAATGGATGCAAGATTAGAAAATCATATTCGATTCAATGATTTCGCATTATTATGATGTACGGTCGTACGGATAATAATTTTTAAAATGGTAAACTAGCAATGAACATATTTTCGATTAACGGCGGGGCAGGCACCAGATCTTCCAGTTTCAGATAGAATATCCTTTGGAGGCCTTGCACGCTAAGAGAACGCAATTCCGGTAGTTTGGCCAGAAGTCGCGAAAAGTAGTACGACTTGCGCTGCGAATCGGACATGCTGTACGTGATGTGTTCCCGCAAAGAGTTGATGATTTTCATTTGGATCTGTTCGGCTTTTTTCGCCTCTCGGAGTCCATGCCGTTCTAGAGACAAAAATACAACATGAAAAAGGTAACTTAAAGCACGTACTACTATATTTATGTATTGATATTATAATTTACAATGTGACGATTTTCAAAAAGTGTTTGAAAAACGAAAACAAAAAAAAAATGGAAGATAATTGATTTATTTATTTATTTAGTTGTTATCGATCTATTATTAAAGCATTGTGGCTATATATATATATTCATAATAATCGTGTACTCATGTATACTAATTATTATTAATTTTTGTTTAACGAATAAAAATTATACCAGTGATCAGTGTTAAGGCACATAGACAAGAGAATGACGAAATATCGATGTCCAGCGAGTGTAACGATTGACTGAAATCCAGTATAGCCTGTAGCCAGTCGCCGAAACTCCTGTGACACTGCTGTTTGTCCAAAACAACTCCATTACAAAATATTAGTTTCGTGTCTGCGTATTTAGTCCTGGAAAAAATTAAAACACGTTCATTATGCGAATGAATATAACGTAACGACTTACGGTAATAATAATAATAATAATAATAATTGTATTGCTCTGTAAACCACTAATGATTTATCAGAAAAAATTAACACGCTATGTTTGTTTAGAAATAACGAAAATACGAAAAAACGCGGAAACGTGGAAAAAAGTTATTCACAAAACGAACGGTATTATATTATAATGTTACTCTGCGAGATAACAATGACATATAACTCGATATTTTTTACTTTTGACGTACATTTATATGATTTTAGCAATGTTTACCTGTACGCGAGACGCAGAACGAATAGTTCCAGAGAGGCCGATTGGAACAACAAATCTTGGTCCGCTTTACACAGTGTTTTGAAGCCCGGTATCTTTTCGGCGAAATGTTTGATCACTTCAACGGATGTCGTTAGCAGTCCGAAAAATTGTTGTATTTTCTCCGCCTCGGTTGTCAACGGTTCAAACGGCTTTGGCTCGTGATACTGAAACGCCACGAACGCCGGTTAGTTACAACACGTGATGTATTTTGCCACATTTTCTTCTTTTTTTTTTTTACCATCGTGTATAGTAGGCATAGAGTAGGTAGTACAATTATTTTCGATATCAGGCAAAAAATTACGCATGACATGTGACAGCAGTAGGTAACGATAATTGTGTTATCAAACAAAACTGCGCGATAAACGTAAAAAATCGTAAAAGATGAAAGGTTCTCACTGTTCTCGGCCGCGCGTCTTCATCGGCATATTGTTCAAACACGGGGTTGATCGCCACTACCGATGGAAACAGGGATACCCATATCTCACGAGCTCGGCGAATAGTTTTCATTTAAATAGTCATCGTAGTATTTACGTGTGGAGAGATGAAGAAAATAGATTCAAATACAGATGATATACTGGCTTATTCGCGCGGAAATTATTTCAGTACTTGACGCGCCTTTCCCTACGACCCATATGCAATTAATTTTATTATTTTATTATCGGCGATATAGGCGTATTTTAAACCAATTATTGGCGTCTGTTTGAAATCGTATTTACATATATACGTTAAATCTTCGCGGTTACGAGAAAAAATTCGACTTTTCTCACAAACAGTTTTAGTCGCGTCGTCGCGTTAACGCGTTTTTAAGTCTACGAACGAGTATAATATTGAATAGATATTATATTCTGCTCGTACACTTGTGTATGGAAAGTCTGTCGCGGCACATCTGCCGGCGCAACGCCGCGCGTCCGATTTTCGAGCCTGTAGTAAAAACGATACGACGATATTCCCACCGGGCCATAATTCACACGACATTTTCCAACGGTTCGTTGTATATTATATTCGTTTTCAAAGTTTCCACGGAAACCAGAGCGAAAATAATAAGAGTGTGTTTTTTTAAAAAAAATTAAACATGTTTTTTGCTCTATTCCAAGTCGACGACGACGCGTCGTCCGAGTCGACTGGTGCGGCGGCGCGGCGGCTGCTGTGTTGTTTTATTATGTGTAATCTATTTCGTTTTCTCGAATGTCATAGTTTTTGCGCAAACAATTGAATCATAGCCGAGCAGCTTATCGCGCGCGCATACATAGATCAAAATATACGCGAGCGCTTCCAATTAAATTAAAGTTGTTTTTGTCTCGTCGCCCGCGCCACGTCGTCGTACCAGCGATATATTATTATTATTATGTATGCCATAATAAAATAAAGTCGATTTGTACTGTTTTCAATTGAAAATATTTCACACTGTCGAGTGCGCGCGGAGGATATCTCTTTTATGCGTGCCATCGGAGCGAAAGCGTTTAGAAAAAAATATATATTTTCGATTAGAATCCTTTCCGACGCGACGTAAGAAAAATGACAAATAGCGTGAGAGATACGAGACACGGGGATGAGATTCGGATGATGGGCGATGATTGATATTGGTGAATTGGTCTTTGAAACCGACGGGAAAAAACGATTCCGAGTGAAACAGGTCGGCCGGCTACAAAAAGTTTGCACATTTTCGTATTTTTATAAAATTTCGACGAATTTTTGATAATTCAAACGTTTCTAAAAAAAAAAAAAAAAATCGCGCCATCATGACGTATATATAGGTGTTGCACTTATTGTATTTAAGATTTAGAAGAATATTTTTATTTTTTTCGCATGGTTAGAGTAACACGAAAATTTCACGAATTGTCAGCAATATAATAATATAATAAAATATACCTAAAAGCACATAACCTATTTGTCGCGCGAAAAATGTTATCCACCCAACGGTTTAGCTGTTTACCAATATTATTTTATTAAAACCCGTCATCTACGAGTAGAAGTTCTGCGGGAATAATTCAATAGTGATAATCAAACCGCATAAGGGACTGGAAGTTCTCATCCTACAAAAGATCTATAGTACAATCAGTGCATTTTTGTTGTAAAAAATGAGCGCGCGATTTTAAAATAGAATATGTATTCTTTTGAACAGAGAATATTATCCAGCGATATTGCTCCTTGTCAACAGAAGTAAACCGACTCGTATCGAACGGAAGCGTATAACAATAATACTCGGTAATAATAATAATAATAATAATTATTACTACTATTATTATCCAAGTACGTTCGAAGCTAACGACGATATTGTGTTTTTTTTCATTACTTGTGAGTAGTCCAGCGACGAAAAGTCCGGATTTGTGTCCACGTGGGCCCGGACGAGCGCGGTGATGAGCGACACCGGCGGGCTGGGCGGCGACCCGTGCGGAGACTTGGGCTTGGACGGCAGCCGTCCGCGGCGGCCTTTCAGCGAGTCCGTGCGCACCACCTCTTTCACCATGCCGACCTGCAAACACTTCTGGAACCGACAGAACTGACACCTGTTCCGCCGCCGCTTGTCCACCGGACAGTTTTTGTCGGCCAGGCAGACGTACTTGGATCCCTTCTGTACGGTCCTTTTGAAAAATCCTGCAACACGACAAACACAACGCGCATCGTTATCCCGCGTGCTCTATACGACGGCCGAGAATTATTGGCACGCCCAGGATAGGCAAATTAAACGTGTTGGATTAAAATTTATATATACAGCAATGTTTTTTCAATCGTTCCGATTGGTTTTTTTTTGATTTTCCCTTTCGCGCGACGTTCCACCAACCACCCCTCCGATTTTTTTTTTTTTTTTTGACGTCGACGTGTCTCGATCGAGTGAAATGAATCAAAACGGTTGGGAAATCTACGGCGCGGCGTCGGCGTATTATACGACGACGACAATAGACCGGATTTTCGTCTCGTTTCCGCCCGAAATCGAGTGCGAAACCCTCGCGGGACCTTGGGTTTGGCGCGCGACGCTTCTTACCTTTGCATCCTTCGCACGTGCGTACCCCGTAGTGTTGGCAAGCGGCCGTGTCGCCGCACACGGCGCACAACTGGGACGGCGAGGACGGCGCCATGCCCGCGGTGGTGACGTTCCTCTGCGGCATGTTGCTGCACGCGTCCGGCGCGTTGGACGACGGCGAACAGTCGCCGGGCACCGACACGGACAGTGTGTTAATGCAGTGCCGGATTTTCGGCGACAGACTGCTGTAATCGAAACGCAAAAAACAAAATGTAAAACAACGGTCGACGGACTCGATAATAATGTTTCGAGTGTTTCCGCCGAATACCACGCGTTACCGGCGTAGTCTTTGCCTACGCGCGGGCGACGAAAAAAAAAAAAACACTGAAGATTTCATTACGACGAAACGTCACAAAAGGACGAACGTTTTTTTGTCGGTATTCGGGAAAAAACGTCTTTTCGTTCGTTTAAACGGCCGCGACGATACGGGTTTGTCGGGTACCTACCGCAGTCTACTCGAGAGAAGACGCGGAGAAGAAATAAAACGCGGCAAACTCACACAGTATTCACGGGTAAAATCGTTTTATCATTATTACCTATACAGGGTAATGTACGTGAGATTTCATTGGGTCGTGTTCGACGGAGAGAAAACGTTTTCGAACGCGGTTTTTGCCGACGAAAATTCTAGTTGTTTTATTATCACGTGTTTCGTACTATAGTATAAACGTCGTGGTAAACGCGACTTGCGCCGCCGCGGGGATTTTCTTTTTTTCGTTCTCGTATTACTATCGTGTTCTCTCCACAGCGCGACACTGTTGATTGGTAATCTTTGATTTTCGTCCGGTCGTCTCAAAAATCCATAACATCCACACTACGTTTATAAACAACTAATACTCGTATATTGCGCGCGATAATCTGAAAAATCAACCCGCCATCCTTAATGACGAAATAAAATAAATCGGCCCGGCGCGCGCCGTACATATTATAATAATACCGTATGCCTGTATATTATGTACTCGTGTACACCGTTCGAGCGCTTAAGCGCGATTAGCGTGCGAGAGCACTGCGGGGCTTCTAAATTAATTCACATGAAAAGGCGAGGGCGGTTTCGGTTTTACGTTTTCTACTGTAATTGTAATTAAACGATTAGTGGAAAACTTTGTTTATGTGGAAACCGAATTCTACGGAATTTTAATCTACGCGTTTGCGCACAATGTAGTATAATATACGTATATATACACGAGTATATTCGATTTACGCGTATTTAACATGTTATGCGCGCGTATGGTGAATAAGTTTGTTGTAATTTTATAAGTAGCGAAGAGCGTGTGCACACTGTACGTGTGGTGTTCCCATTATTTTTTTTTTCCGTAAAACGTACGGTTTATCAGAAATTTATTTACGAACTTTTACCGGACGATATTGTTATAGCTCGGGTTTTCGAAATGCAGAAATATTGTTTTGACGATAATACGCGTGGAGGTGGGCATTTAAACGTAATGAAAAACCGTTGGCGCGTTTGTCCTCGATGTAATCGAGAAAAAAAATGGGGCCCGAAAAAAAAATACGAGTCACTTTAGATAGCTTTTACCGAATTTCTTTCGCGTAAACGTGAACTATTTTCACGCCGCGCCGTTTGAAAATAATATAATATAACATTTTTTCGAAACCGGAAGTTCGGCGCGGAGTCGATAAATCTCCGGTCGGGCGGGGGCGGGGGATGTGGAGTGATTAAAACCTGAAAGAGGGAGGAGATCGCACCCCTGCAAACATAATAACTGCCACCGGAAAAGACCGTTTACAGCGGTGTTCCTCAATCTCTTTATTACGGCGACACACTATTAAAATATTTTATGCGACACACTATAAAAAATAAAATAAAATAAAGGTATAATGGCTGTACCTTATGTGTAATACATCGCCGTGTTTCAATTTAATTGGCGGCGTTTAAATTTTAATAAAATTAAAAACATTTCGAGCAATGTACGGCGCGCGATTCCGTTACACGCCGCTTGCGACACGCTAACGACCGACTATTGACACTTCTAACGCGATCGCAGTTCTCGACGGCCGTTTTGTGGGCGAAATGAATTTTATCAAAATATTTGATTCTACAACACATGGTTCTACTCGTCATTCATCTCGCGCGATACGTCCCGGTCGAGTCCATATCACTCGTGTACTGTCTCTCACCTGGCCGAGGAGTCCGTGGCGGTCCTGTGCCCGGACGACGAAGACGACGACGTCCTTCTGGACCTGACGGCGTCCAAGGCGACCGCGTTGTTGTTGACCACGTGGTGCAGCGGCTGTTCCGCGGCCGCGGACGTGTCGATGAGCAACGTCGCGGACGGCGGCGGCTGTTGCTGCTGCTGCGCCTGGTGGTGAGGCTGGTGTCCGACGATCACGACGTGCTGCTGCTGCTGCTGCTGCTGATGCTGCGGCTGGTGATGGCCGTGGTGCTGGTGCTTGGGCGACATGACGACCACGTGGTCCAACATCGGCTCGAACACGGAAGCGGTGCCGCCGTGGTCGGTGGTGGGCGAGTCGGGCGTCTGCTGCGGCGGGGTCGGCAACACGCCCGGGAAATGTTGAAAATGGTAATCGAAGTGTATGAGCGGCGGCGGCTGTCCGTGTTGGTGCTGCGGCTGGTGCAGATGCTGGTGCTGCTGGTGTTGGTTGTCGTGCTGCTGCTGCTGCTGTTGCTGTTGCTGTTGTTGTTGCTGCTGTTGCTGCTGCTGCTGCTGCTGCTGCTGCTGATGAGGGTTGTGATGATGATGGTGGGGATGATGGTGGTGGTGGTGGTGGTGGGCGTGGAGGTGATGTGGTTGTGGCTGCTGTTGGTGTTGGTGGTGATAAGCGGCCGCGGACGCGGCCATCGTGGCGGCCGCCGCCGTGGCCGGTGACGCGTAATCCTCGTCCATTTTGAACCCTACGCCCGTCGCGGCGTACGTCTCCTGGAAACTGGGCAACAGGCCCGTCGCTGCGGCCCCATTCTGCTGGTGCGCCTGGTGCGCCTGGTGCGCCTGGTGCAGCTGGTGCGACTGGTGCGACTGGTGGTGGTGGTGGTGGTGGCCCGGGTGTTCGGCCGCGTCCGTCAGCACGCCGTGCACGTCCGACAGCGAGTCGATCTCCTCGTTCAGCGGCAGCTCGGAATAAGATCCGGACAGCAGTTCGGCAAAACTGCTTGGCGTGAATGAGGTCTGCAACGAAAGACAGAAAACAAAGATTTATATCGGTTTTCGTACAGTTTCCCCGAAATACGCGAATACGGAGCCCCCCCCCCCCTCCTCGTGGGTCAAACCGAAATGACTCTCACTAATAACAATTATTGTAAACAATATGTTTTTCATAAAAACGGAATACACGAGCGATAATAATAAGTACACGTATATTATAATATATGTACAATGTACATTTTCTGCTGCCGCGCTAAAGTTTTTTCGTCGTTTCGCAAAAACACGGGCGTCCGATTACAAATGACTAAAAACATAAAGAGCGCAGGGAAAAATGACGGTCGTCGCGCACGCTACAATAATATGTTGCCGCGTCTCGTCGAGTACACGCGTGTCGTAAGTATAATACGTTTTGACGCGCGTTTATATAACTCAAAATGTGACATTGCCGTGGCAAAAGGGACGACGGACGATCCCCCGAGCAGCCACTGCCGCGTCGTGCGCGCCAACGAATACATACGTATATAGTATAGCGTTTAAGATCGATTATGACGTGGTCGAGTTGAATAATATCGAAAACCGGGCCGCGCGCGCAACAAGAACGCGCCAACGGTGGCGCCAAGATACGACGGCGAATCGTTTTCACGGTGTATTCTGTTTTGTTTAATTCGAAACGAGTCAGCCCGAGCTTTACGGCGTTAAATCGGCGCGGGCCGTTTAACGCGCCTCCGGATTACACGGTTTTTAATTTAAAACCAATTACATAACGTTCATTCGAATAGCTTGAGAAAACGTGAACGTAGTATCACCACCGTCGCGTTGTAAATTAATTTTTATTGAAACGCGGAACCGTTCGAGTACGGCGCACGGTCGGTCGAATTACATTTTCAATTGCCTACGAAAACCGAAAGAGTCGAGAAAACGTCTTCGAATTATTATATCGTTTGTACATCGAATTCGGATTTTTGTCCCGAACGGTTAGGTTACAAAAAAAAAAAAAAAAACGTCCCGCGCCATTTTCTCGCGCGTTTTCTTCGACTTTCCACAGATATGATCATCGCAACCTAATAATGTTGTGCGAGTGCGAACTCGGTCGAACGATTTTAATTTTCTGAAATTTTCAATAAAATTAGCCGAGTAAAAAAAAAAAAAAAACACATTTGACATCTATACTTTATTGCAATATCGTGTGTATCCGAGTGAAATAAGAAATTATTTTATACAGCGAATTTTTGGCGACGACCACGTTAACTCGTCAAAGAACATTTCGCGGAACTATAGTCTACGAATTACTGCTGACATTTTAATAGACAATTCTACTAGATAGTTATTTATTTAATTAATCAGGTATTAATCGTTTATTTTTGTTCTACGCGTATTATAAAATCTATATCGCGATTACCCGTAAAATCGTCCAATCGTCCCCGATTGATCTATTTCACATTTTTAATTATATTCGAAAACATCGACAGACCCGTAGTTTTATAGATCAGAGGAGGTTAGGTGCAATACTAAAGAGTCATCGCCCCGTGAAAACGCTTTTGATCGAAAGTTGATATTTTACGTGAAAATTAAAATTATTCTACGAATTTTCAGCAAACGATTCCTACGAAATTAGTAAAAAACGGATATAAACACTAATTATTATGAAATTATTTGAAATTCGATTTTATTAAAGTATTATTTTCGTCGATAAGTTGTAATATATATTTTATCCAGTGCGACTTCACTTTACAATGGAAATTTATCTTTGATTTTTTTGTTTTAAGGAAAAAAAACCTCTGATACGATTTGATTTAAATGGTTTTTTTTTTTTTTTTTTATTTTTCTACAGGAATAACTTCACGAGGGGGTCTTTTAAAATTTAATGGAAATATTTTGTGTTATTAAATGTTTCCGAATCGTTGTATGGAACGTACACATGACCTTTATGTTTAATAATTGTATAGAAATGTTGACCTTAAAGGCACCGCTTCAATCCTAAATAAAGTATGTATAATTTAAATTTAATGTAAATATAGAGAATATTTCGTATAGAAATAAAAAAATAAAATAAAAAAGAAAGAAAGATAATAATAAAAAATAAAAACTGCCACATATACATATTATGTAAAATGACCGCTAATATTTTTGAACAAAAAAAGAAGCAAAACGCTTTATATCTTATTTTGGAAATTCGTTAATTCTATATAGTTTACTCGCAGAACTCGCGAACGGTCGAATGTTTTTTTTTTGTTGAAAATAATTAAATATCGAAAATGCGTTTCGCCGCGTAGCGCTCGCTCGCGATATTAATTACCGAAAATAATTTTTACATCAAAATCGACGTGTAATTTATTAAACGATCGACATTATAATAATATTTCCCAGTGAACGTATTGTAAAATACTAACCGGTTATGTGCGACGAAATTATCACTGGAAACCAATGGCAATCACAGTGCCGTCGAGATTATGATATTTTACGTTTAATTCTAACGCTAGACTGAAATGAAAATAACAATAAACCGCTCGCGGTACGACCGACGATGTACGTAATTACATTTGTTTGACGAGTTGCGATGAAATTGAAAAATTCGACCGAGATTAGCTTGAAATATTTACGCCAACTTACTCGGAGATCAAATAGAATTAGACACATTTAGACTTATCTCCGTCGGTATACTTTCGGCCGCGTTCTACAGACGTAACTAATAATGGTTGTTTATCGGCCGTCGTCGTAGAAAAATTTAAATATTTCCAACGCTGATCAATAATAACGTATCACATTATTATTGTCATTGTGCATAGGATATCGTCGTCCAATCAGATTACCATGTAGATAAATTTGTATAATAATAAATATTGTAGCAACAGATTCCGTCGATTAAACGGGGTTTAATAAATGTAATAATTGTTCGCGCGTTATGAAATGTCACTCTTATCTGTGCAAACATCGTACATTAGAACAAAAAATATAATAATGACGCGGGCGTAATAAGTACGCGTCATATTATTATATCATCCAAGTGCGAGCGACGTGACAGATCGACGACGACGCTTTCGACTTTCGCAGTCCGAAACACATTCGTGTTTCACCACGACGACGT
Organism: Drepanosiphum platanoidis; assembly: GCA_948098885.1. NCBI lineage: Eukaryota > Metazoa > Arthropoda > Insecta > Hemiptera > Aphididae > Drepanosiphum > Drepanosiphum platanoidis. Next base: position 3,049,577 of record OX402533.1, read on the forward strand.
TTCGGAAACACATTGTCCGTGAAGTGTCGCGCGCGCGAGCTCGGCATGAAGTCTCGAGACCCCGTCGTTTCAACGTTTCACCCCGTCTCGACCGGAAGACGATCTCGTTTTTACCTTTAGAAAGAACCCTCGGTCGATACGAAAACGCTCCGAAGCGTGTATGTATTATATACCGGTCGAGACGAACGACCGGAGGAGGAGCCCGAAGAAACGCGAAGTCGACCGTCTCGAAGGATCGCGCGAACACACGAAAAGCGTACGCGGTGTGCGCTCTCGACCGGGGGGAAAGGACACGGGCTGGTTTACGGACCGGCGGCGTGCAGACACGATCGAGCTCCGAGGTGTCTAGAACTCTTTGTTTTCCATTATTTATCGGACACCTCGACGGGTTGGGCGCACCGGACGAAGAAAATCTCGTTCGGACCGTCCCGGGACAACGCGTCCTGAACGCATTGAATATTTGAACGGTCCTGGAGGCGAAGCTGCAGCGCCTATAATAGAAACGCCGGGACTCTTCTGGCGCGCGCGAGCGCGCGCGCGCGAAATCGTATGAATATTTGAACCGAACGATACCCGAGAGGAAAATAATGCGCTACGCGAAATTCGAAAACGATTTCGACAATTTACCGCGGGACAAAACGTTTCTCGAGCTCGCGATTTACATAATATGATCGTAACGGATCAAGATGCGCAACAACGATTATATCATGTAGTTTTCACGCCGCCGCCGCCGAAAATCGTTCGGACTTTTAATTATATAGGTAAACGGTTTTTTTCGCGCGGGGACACACACACACATACACACACATTGAAAGTCTGCACCGGAATGGAACGGGCGATAAAGTTTTATTGTCGAAAAAATCGCGTTTTTATTATCTAATAAAACGAAGTTAAATAATGCTAGTTTAATATATATTTTTAAGATCACACGCGCGGGTCGTAAATCTTATTTTCGTCGTACATTAAGCGTTCGGGGGACTCGTCGTCGTCGTCGATCGACTCTGCCCGCCACCGCCGCCTAAATGTTTACGCGGCAGACTATCGAAATCGTCAGCTCGCATTGCTCGTAGTGCCGTTTTTTCCGGAAGTCTGTAAAAATTAAACTAAACGTCGTCGTCGTACGTCGCGAGTGGTTTTTTCTATTTTTTTTTTTCTCTTTCGTTTATTATACCGTGCATGAATTTCGTCCACAAATAACTGTCGGGACGCGCGCGAATCCCCGAGGGATTGTTTAAAAATTCCCTTCTGCACAAACGTTTTTCAATTTTTCATAGTGTTTCTTTTCTTCTTCTTCTTTTTTTTTTCTCTCCTCTCTTTTTCGTTTTAAACGCGCGTGTAGTACGTTTCTTTGAAAAGAAAAATAGAAGAAATACACACAATCTCTTGACGTGTGAAAGAAACAAATTCTCGTTACATAACACACGGTGTACACTATTCGCTAGTAGAATAATCGAATCACATACGTTACTAAATATATAAATAATAATAACAATAACGCGATCGTTAAAAGAATTTCAGCGGACCGGCTATTTCCTATACGCGCGCGCATCTGGACGTCGTCGTCGCCGGACAAATTGTGTAATAAAAATTTTCGCCGGAAGAATGAAATCGCGTGTCCGCTGCCGCGCACGCGCGCGTAATATTTTTTTGTAAATTGGCGGAAAAAACTTATAACGCCCATTAAACGTAACGACGGCGCGTGTATGCGCCGCGACGTATCCGAACGCTTTTCGCTGAATCCATCGCGTTCCTCGTAAAACGTACCTACCAGTAAAATATCTACGCACGCGTACGCGGCTCGAAACGAATATTTTCTTATTTCGCCGCGCGTACGTCGTCGTCGTCGTCTGGAAACATATTTCAACTAGCTTCTGCTAAGTTATTATCTTTCTTATGATGTCCCGATGAAACGCAATGCGAAAACGACATCGGTCCGACGATCGATCGTAACGTCTTATAAAACAATATTCGAGCCTTTTTCAGCCGTTCGCGACGATCTCTCTCACATCGGCGTCGTTGTTGTCGATTCGCTTACCCAATAAACGAATACGTAACGGCGACGACGCGAGAAACGATTCCGCGAGGAACCGAAACGACATTTATATCCGGAACGTATCTCGGATTGTCTGGCAAGTAACTCGTTAGGTCATTTTTTTTAGAAATTATAATATTATCGTTGCGATCGAATCACATACGTATATTCCATTCGAACATTGCTCGGTGTAGTTTTTCTCGGCTTCGTTACGTTTTCAATTTGAGTTGATATTTAATAGGTTTTAATCGCGCGTCTCCTCCATACACTCGACGGGCCGATGATAATAACGTTAACGCAATGTGGTGATTTTAATTAATTGTTTGTTTTATTAATCTGTGTGCTTAAACATAACATGTTCTAACGACATAATTAGTGTTTTGTTTTAATTAAATCAGTCGATTACGCACGACGTGATAATATAATAACATGATTATTGTTCTACGCTCTTATCGCAGACTCTCAATGAAACCTAATAATTATTTGTAAAAAAAAAAAAATTAAAAATTAAAAAAACCATATTAGACATTTTGTTTTGAAAACATTTCGGGAACTTTGAAGTCGTACATGTAATACCGAAAATCCCATTTGCGAGAAGACAAAAGATGACAAAACAGCAACGTTTTTAGAAATGTATTGCAGGTAAATTATTAAGACGTCTGTGTTAGTAGACATCTTTAGTGTTTCGTGTTTGTTTTTACGTTCCATAAAGATATCAATTTTAATGTGAGTAAAACGAGTATGTCGCAGGGGCGGCCAACTCGCGGCTCGCGTCTTGCGGGCGAAAATCAAAATTCACTAATTACTATTGTGGATTTGAGTTTTTGTTTTTCGGAGAAATATAAATATTTTTATCGCACGGATAAATAAACAGAAAACAAATATAAACGTTACGCTAAATTTATTCCAGTGGTTTCAGTTGTTTTTTTTTTTTTAAAAAACGTTTCGATAACACATTTTGGCTCTCGATATCGTCTCGTATTATATTATATCCGCGCGGCTCGCGAACACGTTATGTCCACGTTGACCACCCCTGATATATTGTATTATTATACCGTAATCGTTACGACGTAACGTATAAATTTAGTGTGGGCGAGACGGCGACTGGAATTTATTTAAATTAATAAAACGCGACGGTAAAATGTGTTGTGCGTTTTGAAATCGTCGAAAAGCGTGTTGTGATTTTCGATAGAAATCCCGCGATCACAGGAGGCTCGCGGCTGATTTTAGTCGGCCGGCTCTGGGGAGGTACCCGAATCACAATCGATTACGCTCGCAATAAAACTATTTGGTCGCCAGAGAAGCCTCCGTCGACTGTCGAGAGGGTATTGTAATAATTATTACCATCGTTGTCGAAACACGACGTTGTTAACAATAGGATATTACTAGATATTGTTAACCAGTCAATACGCGTTCGTCTTTGTGATCTAATACGATTTTATTTAATTTTTTCAACAGAGCAATAATCCCATAACGATGATATAGCGCGTTATGCAAGAAGACTTATCTTCACGCCACGTATATAATAGGTAATAGAAAAAGTGGTTATTTATGACAAACACGCGCACTACTGTCCACTCGTAATAAAAGTAACTAAAACCGAAAACCCGTTTTTGAATAATGGAATGATTTGCATAGTAAGCACTTGCTAATGGCGGACGCCGGTAATCTGAAATGAGGTGAAATGTATTTCATACTTGTATGAATATATATTTTAAACATAGTTGGAGATGTACACGATTACGTAATTTTATACAAAGTCGGAATTTGCGATTGGTAAAATGAGTGTCGATAAAAAATATTTTTTATACGTATTATAAAAAAAAAAAAAAGAAGCAAAAAACCGCAGACCCGATATGCAAATATATTCTATATACACGGAACGGTTTAGATTTTAGTTTCGATGTGTAAACGAGATCATTATACACGCGCCTTATCTAGGATAGTTGATTGTCGGTGTTACACTTGTGCGCTAGATATCTACGAGAAGAAAATAAAAAGACGCGCATCACGCGTGATTTTATTTGAAATATCGATTCGTATTTTGCTGAAATCCTTCTAATAACGGTGTTCAATAATGTTACAGAATCAATACTAAAACCGCTAATGGTGAACAAAAGAAGGAGAAAAAAGCGACTTTCGAAAACGTCGACTCGTGTAAGTACTGAGTATTTGACTTTAGCGAACACGTAAAACCTTTTGTAAATAAATTCACGAATATCACGTGTATGACTTAAACTATACGATTTAAAATTTCGCATTTTTTCCAATCCATTTAAAACCTATTTTCATCAGATTCGAAATCGAAATCTAACGAAAAACAACTCGACAAATAATAAATAGCGACCGACATAATATTTGACGTGTAAACCGCGAAATCATCGCGAGGCGTTTGGCTATTTTAAACGAACACTGTTAGCACGATATAATATCATCTAAATAACAATATGACACCACGTATTATTAAATACTTGTGCAAGACAACTATTGAGGTACAAGTATAAATATATTTTACTGTGATATCGTAGTCGTGGCATAGTTGTTTTTTTTTCATCACAACGTTTGGAAGTTTTCGAACCGAAAAAATCCATCCGTGTTTATATATTATCGTGTTATCTATAATAATAATTTCGAGTGGACATTAATATTTCTCTATTCGTCCGATACGGCCGCGGGGCGGTATGTTCCAGAGAGATTAGGTGATTTTTAAAACTCAAAACGTCACCCATAACAGACTATAACGATAATATACACTGCGCGTCTTATTGGCCTCGCGCGCACGATATAATATCGTTGCAGCAGCTGATGAAAAAACAACGCGCGGTCGACGGATATTTGGTTTTTTTCTCGTTTCGTTCGCGAGCATCGCACGGCGACGATTTATCTAACTCGGAAAACATTCGGAAACAACAATAACAGACGAACGGTCAGGTACGAATCGAATGAAAATCCACTGCGACCACGTACACACGGGCAAAGCGTATGAAAAACAGCGGCACGTGCCGGCATCGGTGGCGTGTATTTATCTACGCACGAGGACAATAATGGAAACGGATTCGAACATTTACCCTGCCGCCGTCGTATTATAATTTCACAACACTCGTTGACGACGATTTTTTTCCGCTTTTACCGCGAGAGCGAATCCGAGTACGGAACGTGTGATTTTACCGTGCTCGGCGAACTTTTTTAATCGGCGTGGCCAACTATCGTTTTTTCTAAAAATGTTTTCCAACTATACGATCTACATGGATGAAGGTATTCAGAATACGATTAACCCGATAACATTTTATATTATTTCCGTTATCGTCTCGGGCCCCACCGCTACCTTAAAATGCACCTCGGTCCCGGAAAAACTGCATCGCCACTGGCTCTGTACTCGGTAACTTTTAGGCCAATTGTTTTTCTCTCCTTTTGAATGCTCGCCACTGCGCTCGCGACGCGTACACAAAACCGAGGAATAGGACTCGCGAAATCATTTTCGCGCGTTCAGAACCGACTCGTCGAGCGGAATATCGCGCGATACGGTCGTGTTCGGTGTACACTGATTATGTAATTACGTCTCCGGTCAGCCCGCGGCGCGAGGCTCGTTTGCGTCTTGGACGGGTTTATCGACAAGTCGTCTGGAAGATTATGATTTGGGGCGTGCAGCACTGTCGATGTCGCGCAATCGTGCGCGCGCGCGCCGTATCGATCGAGTCGGCGTGATTTGTTTTTTGTTTTTTGTTTTTTGTTTTTTTTTTTTATGCACCCAGCGATTTCAACGATAATTTTGTGCACGCGTTTAGGCGAACAATTTATAGGACAATAGAAATTATGTCTTGTAAATAATAAACAATAGTATTCGCTCTCTCTCTCTCTCTCTCTCTCTCTCTGTTGGAACCTTGCTCCCTCACTACTAGCCGGTCGATTGATGCAACCATCGAAGAACTGGTAACCGAAATATTATGATATATTAGTAACATCTAAAAAAAAAAAACACGAGATTACTTGTATCCAGAAAACGGCATTTCGATATGTCAAATAATATTAATTTAATGAGTACAAATATAATATCACGAGAGAGCGAGCGTTCAAAAATGAATAATAAATAAAAAAATCGAATTCATTTGGAATCACGCGTAACGGATCAATAACGATAATAATGAAAAAAATATATAACCACCAAATTTGGCGTAGAAACTTATTCCGAAGTGTTTGCAGAGTTTATTTTACACAAGCTCAGTTATCGTTCGTATTATACACGATTGATTTCGGATAACATCTAACGGCGATCGTGTCGCTTTGTAAAAATATTCATCTAAACGCAATCCTATATTGAATTATCGACGGTTAGTTCTATTATTAATATTAAACGCGGACAAAAAATGTATATAATTTTCGTCGTCGGACCGTATTGTACTCGTATAAAATATAATATAATATACGAGTATAACATATCAAAAACACACCATCATACCTCATGCACGACGTTTAGAGACGTCGTAGTGTTTTGTTTAACCACGCTCGCCATTATTTATATAAATAATTTATCTTCCATCAGCCCAATTATAAATAAATAATATTATGCATACACAAAGAATTACGATCTAAATCTAAATTACATTGTTAAACGACTACTATGCGATTGTCGTATTTACTATTATATTTCGTCTAACATTACTAACGAATTAGATTATTATATAAACGGTTTAAAACATTCCACTATAACTACGGAATACAATTATTATTATTAATACGTTTGCAATAATTATTGTCCGCCCGAGCTTTGTTTGTTCGAAGTGTTACAATCATTTTTCGATTACATTCTTAATAACGAACAATTACGTAATTAACTCGGTGGCGCGCGGGATTTAGGGCTTTTCGAAGCTACACGAAAACTACTTCAAGTCTAATATATACGTATATCGGCGGTGGGCGAGCGAGCATAAACGGGGCGCCCTAAGTTGTACTGTTTTTATCTCGTGGCGGTGAAAATATTCTCAACGTACAGTTGGTTTCGAAAACTGGAAAAGTCCGCGCCACCGCCGCCGACGTAACTGTATATTGTATTGTTTTTTTTTAATCTTTAAATAATTAACCTAATGAAATAACTCTCTTATAGGTATTTCATTACATGCCTGGCGATGAGGCAGAACGCTGCGTGGAAAGATTATTTGAAATGTTCACATGTGCTCTCGTAAAAGTCAATGGAAATGTTCGAGTTGAGTTAAAATGTATAATACGATAGTTTTGACGAATAAACAAAGCGTGTGACGCGTCGCGTGATACGAAATATTTGTCACGACGATCACGAAATCGTAGTCGTTCGGAGTGAGAATAAAAATCTATATAAAATTTCGTGTTTTATTTCAGTCGAGAATATTGTATTTTCATCGTCGAAAAATCGGTTGGTCCGAGTCGTGAAGTTCGCGGTCACGTCCGCACAGCATTATTAAACAGCCGAAATCAAACATTACGGTACGCAAACGCGGTTTTGTAAGATAATAAAACAATAACGAGTTTATCGACTCATCAGAGTGCATTAGGTGCAAATAATCTAAAGAAAAACAAAATATAATAATAACACATAGGTAAGTAAGTACCTACGATATATTTATATTATTCAGAGTGGTCTATATCGACAATTTAGATTGTGCCGTAGTCCTAGTAAAGTTTTTACCTTTGTATATAATATACACGTGAAAGCGAAGAGAAAATCGTTTTTTTTTTTTTTAATAGCGAAGACCTGTCGCGACAAGTCGTGCGGGGGGTGAATTTTGTAAAATGAATAAAAGCTGTGTGATTCGGTGCGTGAAGCTATATAGGTACACGTATATATATATATACGTATATACGAAGAGGGGTTGGTGGCAGGCGGTTCCTCTACGTCCACAAGGGTTGTCTTGGGAAGCATTTTGTTCATAAATGTCAGCGACTCGGAAAACAGCTCGCCCGTATCAAATCCAACCACCCCTGTACCTTCGGCGCCCCAGCGAACCATCGAACTCCTCCGACGGTGCAGCGACAAAGGACTATTAATTTTACCTAATATTGTATTGTTCACTTTTATTACTTCAACGTGGGTTCGAAGTGTGTGCGGCTAGCTGTATAATATACACGTACTATACGCTGTAGCGATTATTATGTACACGAGCGCACGCGCTTACACGAATTTATATTTTATTTTATTAATCGAATTTGTCTTCTCCGGACGTTAATAATTATTATCGAATTAAACAGTCCCGGCGGTAAAGCGAAAAAGCTTTAAAGATTCCGATTGAAAACAACTGGTTTACGAATGGTTTTTTTCCCCCATCAATTTCGGGTTACCGAAAAACCTAGATTTAATAGAATTTGAAAAAAAAAAAAAATTCTACGGTCTCCTCTTTGTAAAACAAACGTTTGGGCAGTTAATTACACGACAATTAAAATATTATAATCAACATGACGTGTTGTTGACATGGTATTAAATGATTAGATTTTAATTTCAGATTATTTGTTCAGACATTGACAAAGTCGAAATTAATACTCGCAGAGATATAATGTCCAATGTATTAATAATAATTAGATCGTTTTATTTTAAAATAACTTTTTTACGAGAAAAAAATTTATCGTCTCGCGTTTTAACGTTAAACCTAATGATCGATAAATAAACCCAAACGGGTCATTTATATTATGTTTTAACTTACATTACGCTAGCCATAGCGGGAACGGTTTTTAAACTATTTTACCGTGCTTTTGACGATTGCAGTTCGAACTGTTGCCAAAAAAAAATATGCTCACAGAAATACGTATTAATTTCGATTATTATTCGAAACGTCAGGTTGTAGGAAATATTTCTCAATCAATTCGCATGACTTTATCTTGATAATATACGTCACGTACGATATTATAATAATTATATTATTAACACCGTAGATAAACACTTGCATAATTTAATTTTCTAAGTTATGAGTAATCATTAAAGGACACTCGAACAATCGATGACCGCGATATGAAACATCCAACGTTGTAAGATTCTGAAAAATATCTATATTTTCTTATCTAACAGTCGATTCGACATCATAATATTTTACTGACAAATTAAAATCTAAGTACGTACTTTTTTATTATTATTATGAAATATTCATCGGGCACTATTCTTATCTCGATAAACAAATGTGATGATAATTTATATTTTATTTCTTAATCTTTTCGTAGCGTTTTGCCATTGATACGGGGATTAGCTGATATACACGTAAGTGTAATCGTCGGTGAATTGAAAATTTAAATTTCAGATTTACTATGATCGATCAAAGAGACGTTAACAAATTCTGAATTTGAATACCGGTACTCGTCCACGCGTGGTCTTGGATTCAAAGTAAAATGTTAATAACGTAGTAATATGTATTAAAATATTATGAAACGGATTTTTTTCCCGACGACGATAAACATTAAGGTATTTATATTAATACTATATTATTGATATTATTGTACGGCGGAGACATTTATTTATTATATTTTGTCTTTTAAATATGATAGTTGGGCATAAATCAACGGACAACTAAATATGAATATAATATTTTACAATATAAACACGAAATTACAATTATTGCGATAGTGAGCTTAAACGATTGCTATCATTTGTTAAATATTTTGAGAAATAATCACGCCTACATTTTTATCTACGTTTCAGATTTTATCGAAAACTAATGGGCACTATAGTGAGTTCGATAAATAAAACAATTCCAACGGCTATGCGATATCATTTATATACACAGTAGGAACGAAGATTATATTGTACGTTAACAACCCTTAAAAGTATTTTCAAGTAGCAAATCAAAATCAAATTTACACACCCTAAAATGATAAATACGTATTTACGTATATACACGTCTACATCGACCATACGAATAGGACACTAAATCATTTTATACTAAAACCATTTTGTAATAAAAAATTTTCTGTGACATTCGATATTTACGTTGGCGTCCGAACTAACAAATTAACCTTTTTTGTTTTTACAGTTTTTCATTTTTAAGAAACAAGTAACCGGTACCGTCTAGAAATCTACGTCTACCGTTCAGGTACTGATTATTATAATATCGTGAACGAATTTGATCGAAAATCCGTGGATGTTTCGAGAGATTTAATTATAAGACCAAACAGATTATCGAATACTCGATACAATGACTTGGTTAGAATTTATGATAATATAGTACAATAGAATATATCGTCTACACCAACACTACGTTAGTGATAATGTGATTACCGAGTATTTAAATTAGCAAATCATATTTTTAAATTTTCTACTTTCGTGATATGACGTGATATACTTAATACACTAATGATGTTAATTAACCGAATGATATTTTTCGTGTTATTTCATGTTTGTATAAACTATAAAGTTTATGCGTAAAGTATTTTTCAACGGGACGAGAAAGGCTGCGTTGCGTCGATATTGTGTTTTTATTTTATCGATACGTAAATAGAACTTTTACTACATTTTCAATAATATATTACTTAAATTATTACTCATAGCGGGTACGTCGATAGGTACTCATAGTACGTCAATTATATTTAGCTTAATATTGTCATTGTGTCGAGAAACTCGGGTAGTTAATGATTAGACGCATATTATTAATTGTAATATTTTGAGTTGGGTCAAGTAGTTTCACTGACTTTTAGATCCCGAGTGAAGCGAGAAATGTATTGACTCGACTAAAGACGGTCGTAGAAAATGTTTGAATTTAATAGACAATTTTACCGAATACCCGTCATACCTATTAGTAATTTATAGAGTCGGTGTGACTTTCAAAAGATTATCGTTTCGCTTTATTTATGGATATTCGAAATAGTCGAGTTTTTTAATTTTTAATTTTTTTTTATAATTTTAGTCAGACTAAAAACGTTGATAATTTAATAAATAGTTTTCGACATGGTTTTTTTTATTACAAACGTTTTAATTTTAGACAAAGTTCGACTAAATCACGAAAATCTGCCACATTTATTGTTTATTGTTTTTGAAACTCGTAAAACTTTCAATTTCAATACGTAAGGCTTGAAAATCGAACGGATACGAAATCATAACAATTTTATCTTTCTAAAAAAAAATAAAGTGCCGGAATGTCACATTTTTTTTTATAAAAGTAAGAAAATTAATTTTAACGATTCGGAATAGGGTCTAACCTTTTTCGCTTAGAATTCTTTCTTTTAAAGTACATTGCTTTCACATTCAAAAGACCAATTTACCAATATTAGACACCTGTCACTTATATGTTATCCGAGTCTTGTATCTCGTCCTTTTTTTTATTTTCGTATGATTTTTAAATTTAATATCACACTCGTACGCATTTCAAAGGACTTACTGCAAGAAGCAGTATTTTTCTGTTTTTTTTTTTCTTCTTATAATTTAGAACATTTTTACATTTTAATTTACAACAAATTGTTCAAATATATTTTTACCTATTGTACACGCTAACGCGCGGGAGTGAATGTATTAATATATTTTTTTTCTCGTCACATTAGTACAATAATTATATTTCGTTGCCGTCTAATCGGAATATTATTTAATTTATGTATCGCTAAATCTAAAATCTAACGATCACGCTATATTTTTTTTTTTTTAAATTAACCATCGTTATTTATTTTTATTTTTATTTTTTACTTATAATACTCAATGCTCAGTCGAGTCAATATAAAATACAGCAGTGACTTGGACTAAAATAAGAGAAATAAACGAATCATTAAAAGTTTTTAAGAATTTAAATATTTAACTTTTGCACTGACGCTTGTTAAGGGTTATTTTATCGTTACTAGAATTTCTCGTTTCATATTCTATGATTATAATTAAACATCATAAAAACATTACATCGAAAAATAAGATAAAACGAGAGTTTAAAAGCTCACGATCGAAAAATAAGATATAATATTGACTTGATACAACACGAGTACCTCGTATACTTCCAAAAAAAAGTATCAATGCTTATAATTTTTTTTTTTTCATTCTCATATAGTGAATCATAATAAATAATAATTACACATAATGATTACTTGCAAGTTATGAGTTTTCGATTTATTTTTTCATACTTTACTGCGAATATAAAATATTATTTTTCTACAGTCGTTATAATATGCCCGTAAATTATTTGGCTCGCTAAATATCGTGTTCGCTACTTTACTCGTAAAACGCGTTAACATGTTTTGATTAATAATAAACTATTAATCTTGTTTAGACTGTATATACTCGTAGTTATACGTTGAAACATTGAAGATAACTAATCTCAAACAGCGAAAATATATTAGTTCATCTATTACGGTGAGTTTTGTAACGGACGATGTTGTACAACATTTAACTACATAGTTATTGATTTTTCCATTTGACTAAACCGATTCGTACCAACAAAGTAATTTATAATATAAATTGTTGAATAAAATAGGATGTGACTTTCGGTAGACGAAAATGTAATTAATATAAAATGTGTACCGCGTGTAATAATACAATATTATAGACTATAATTATAACTACCATAACTACGTATTTTAACCTACCCGACGTCACGTAAAACGGTGTTTTTAATTAATATTTTATTGAAATCTTTTGCGGTTACGATATTGTTTCACACGAATATTCTCGTTGAACTGTTGAAGCATCGCGTACGATTTTCGCGATAAACTAGAGATATAGCTCACAGCGTTCGTCCGAATTGAATTTTAAACTTACTTATTATCGTAATAATTGTATCATAATAATTATAAGTAGAGGTCCTACTAGCCGAGTGCACAACGTACATCGAACTCTAAATAATTAACTGACAAAAAAAAAAAAATTAAATATAAAATTCACGAGCCGCCAACGACTGTTGTCTGGTTATAAAAGAAAAATAAATTTATAAAATGTTTCGAGTAAAACAATGTTCATGTGTACGGCCGCTAAGAACCGCCCGTACTTCACGCGTAAAGCTACGCGGAACCCGAGAACAACAAATAAACTTTGTGGAAATTTTAAAGATTTAACAATATGTGTGGGCGTTAAATTTTACTTTTATTTCGAACTAGCGCGATAACGAACTTGGATGTTGGAATTATATTACCTACACGCCGAGTGGCAGGCCCGTTTTGACGATACTCAAAAATTAGCCGTTTGCCTTATGTTTGTTTATAAGTTGTAAAACAGTTTACCCGAAACTTTAGCCGCCCGTACGGGCGGGCAATCACGACGATTTTCGAACGAAATAGATTTTGTCGGTATAAAAACGACAATGCGAGCCACACATTACATACTAAACTTCTAAACTGCACGCGGATATCTAACTATATACCTAAACTGCATAAATGTTATGCTAAACGAGTACTGGTGGTAGTCGAATCATAAGCGCATTTCTGTTTATCACTCTTTGTCCATTGTGTTACAACTGTTTTTTTTTTTTTCTTTTATGTAAGACATAAAATGTTTGGGTAACTTGAACAGGTTTTCATAAACATTTTTTAATAATCATATATAGTTTAAAAAAAAAAAAATGCATGTTTCATCCGTTGACTCCGTGCGAGTTTGTTTCCGAACAAATCACGTGGGAATGAAATGTTGTCGTTGGTAGTTTTATTAACGCGGAAAAATGCGGCGAGAGACTAATTGATATGACATGTGTAAAATGTGTCTAACCTGTGTCTGGAATAGAAGCATACTCGATGGACTTGGGTATGACGGACCAGTAGAGTGGTAGACTTCGTTGGAAGTATCTTCTTTTCCTGAAAAATATAAATGTTTTATTATTTTATTGAATGTTTTTACACGCAGTAATTGTTCTGTGTGATTGCTTGATTATTAAAAAATACGTTTGAATATTTTACGTAAATTAATATTTTTCTCTTCTTTTATACATTGACGTGCTACATAAATTCAAAGACTAAAAAATTAATATATTATATTTCGAATCGCCGCCGGGCACCGTCGGAAATCGATCGACAACGAAAAAAATCTCAATTTCCAAACGTCGTTAAAGTCTAATCGAACTAAAAACCAACAATCGTTGCGATCGCTACGGTCAAATATTTCTATTCAACCGCGTGGTAGAGGTGTACTAATAATATTGTAAACCGTACTCGACTTATTATTATCATTATTCAGCAAGTGTCGAATCATTCAAAAAGATAAAAAGTATTTTCACCGCGCGTTAATAATAATAATTACACGGGTAATAACGATTAGTCCGTTATTATTCTCGAAATCCGTCCCGGAGAGAAAATCAAAGCAGTTCGCGCACTATGAATAATTAAGTTTGCCGAAAAGCTCACGTCACCGCGGCTAAATCGTACGCGATCGCCGCCGCGCCGCGCCGATAACACTATTCTAATATCCAGTCGATTCCGTTCATCGTCAACGTTTCGCGTCCGCTTATTGCACACCGGAGGAGTTTGTACGAAAACAAACGCGCGAGGAACGCGTTAATAGCGAAAATGTGTCTTATCAAGATACGCGACAGCAACGACGAGAGTTGGCCGTAGTTGGGTTTTTTTACCGCCCAAACGGTTCGCGCGCCTAACGACGTCTTCTTCGCCGTATCCTCCATATGAAATATAGTCGAGGAATGTTCTCACGACGCGTTCGCAGAAATAATTACTGAAATCCCCTCTGAACTTTTACGCGCCGTTCTCGAGGCGCGTGGACAACAACAACAATAAAAAAAATAAAATAAGTGTCGCTCCTTCGGAAAGGATTTTTATTTATTTATTTTTTAACACCGCGATAATATTTCACAGGAAATTCGTAAGCGCACGCCGCGCCGTCGTTACTAACCTTTTCTGTAAGACGATAGCATATTGGACGTCTGGGGTTCTCGAGAGGCGACGGTCGCCGGGCGCAGTGTGTTACACGTATTACTATTCCCGTCGTCGACGTCTCCTAATCGGTCATCGGGACGAATAGCGACTATAATAGCGACGGTGGTGGTTATCGCGAGCAAAGAAAACGAATGCCGCCGGCGTTGATGCGCATTGACGGCGTGATACTATAGTGTGTGCCCGGTGTTTAGCGTGTATCCCTGGTTTTATAACCGACGAACCCTTTGGCCAAAATCACAATGGGCGGGACTAGGCGTCCCCGAGGAACGTCCTACGCCGGTGTAACAATGCGTGATATAATATACATGCGAGTCGTCCGAAGCGTTTATTATTATTATAAGCTGTGTTGTGTCTCGACATGCGCGCTTCTCAGGTTTCAGACCGTATTGTGACCGGGGCCGGCGATAATAGAAAAAGTCAATCGCGGCCTTACGACACCCCTCGCGCCGTGCGCGCGAATTCGGTTTTCTCGATTGTCGTGCATCCGCCCGGCTCTATAAACCGCCCTCGGCGGGCGCTTTCCACGCGCGAATAATACGTCATGGACAATAATTATATAAATACGTATATACAAATGTGTATATAACATGTACCCTGCCGCCCCCGCGCTTAAAAAACATTGTTCTCCTCGAGAATCGAATTACAATTTAATATTTTATTAATTTTTTTTTTCCTTCTGCGTTCCACAGGCAGATAAGAATGTATAAACATTAGGTACGTTCATAACCGGAACGACGAGTTTAAAAAGAAAAGAAAAACAGAAACAGTTAATATTATATATTATAGAGGCGCGCGCGCGTATACGAGAGATTTATTTATTTTTTCCTTTTCGTTTCTAAATAATTGATATTGAATATAATTCATTTTCAACTCGGAAGCGTAGCTATGAATATAATATGAGGTGATCCAGCTTCTTGAAAATCAATAAAATTACATTCGGCAAGTTTTACGAGGTTTGTGAACTCTCGGTTTGGTAATTTTCATACCGAGTGGTGAATTTGTGAATATTATATCAAACGGTCAAAGATTAAATTTTAACTCGAAAAGCGTTTGTCCAAAAAACAAAGAAAAAATTTGTACGATTGCTTATAATAATTATTTTGTAGATTAATGGACAGTAATTATTATGATCCGTCATCGACGTCATAGTAATATTAATTGTATGAATCTGTGCATTGCAATCAGCTTTGCAAGTTCTGCGAATTTCCGATTGAGTATGTAACTTTCTAAAATTATGTCGTAAACATTTAGCCCCTTTGCGCAAGGGGTTATAGAACAAACCACTTTTCAAACAACGCTTTAGGTACTTTTTAACTTAGGATTCAAAAACTTTGTCGCACAATAATATACGTATAATCTAATATTTTTGGGCAATTCTAAGAAAATAGAAATGCAGGCACCTATACCATAACCGTTTTATTTTCTACGTTTTAATATTTTACACGTTCGTTCGACTCGGATCAGTTGTACACGTCGACTATATAATAACTAATATTATAGTTATTATATTATTATAATATCGTCTATATATATATATATATATTATACGCTTACGCTTGTTGATAAATTGATTTCTCCTTCTCGACTACGAAATATTATTACTATTGTTTAAATTGAGTATTTAATTAATCACAAATTCACAGCCCACTGATTACATTTCAGATTATTTATTTAATTAATTACTTCCTCCCCTTGAAAATTAAAGTTTTTTCGTGAAAGTTTACTTTCTCCTCTCAAGGATTAAATCGAAACTGACTTTTGACTTTTAATATTATCTTTTAATAATAATTCTCCGAGGTTAATATTTTCGGGACGTTTTTATACTCACGCGTTCGATTCCAAACTATAAGTTTTACGAGCAGGTACTTATAATTTCGAATTTTCCAGTATATAGACACGGAAACACGGGTGTAATTTGAACATTTTCTCTATTTCGTATACGTCATACATAGAATAATAATATTATATCAACTTGAAACAATACGATCAGTGGTGGACTGGGAAAAGAAGAGAGAGGCGGTCGCTCAATTGTTGGGTATATAAATACTCGATTCTTCTTGACCACCGATAACCTATAATTATTGAATAATTTTTTTATCTATTAAGCGAACAACCGAATACATTTACACGAAATTTAGAAAATGATAATAATCGCGAAAACTTAATTCTATGATGATACAAATAGATGCAGCGGTGTCTAAAGTTCAAACGAACAAAACAAAAAACCCAAATTATCGTTTCATTACTTGGCAAAACCTAGGGGTGAAGTGAAATCGATTTGGACGACTTTTTCGCGTCCATCTTTTTCGTTCCAGTCTTGTTCGACGCGTCGTTTAGAACAGTTTGTTGATATTATGTTTACCGCCGCACGCGTGTGTCGTAGTTTTTTTTTTGTTTTTCAAACTCAATCGATTGATTTCATTCGTCTAAAGAACGTTAAACGTGTAAAATGAATATTTTCGTTATAAATCTAATTGTGATGGACGACACAGCTGTACTTGTTGTTACAAACGCCGCGTTGACGCTGGAAGTTCAATAATGGAAAAGAATAATTTCTCTATGCGGATAAATATATATTTCCATTTCGCCGTTTTATTACGTTAGAATTGTAAAATTATTCGAGTCACCGGGATAACAGACGTTATTTGCATCGACGACGATTTTTTTTGTTTTTTAATTTCATTGACGTGTGATTTTTTACGAAAAAATTATAAAAATCCGTTTCATATATCTTAAAATTAAAAAAAAAAAAAAACATTTTAATTTGCAGTTTTAAGGACACGCATATTCTATTTTTTCTAAACTGTCCTTTTTTTATGCATTTATGAACCGTTCCAACAAAATACAAATAATTGCCTTTTCGAGTTTTATAATATATTAGTCGTTTTCTTAGTATTAAACAAATGGAAATTTTCCCTTTAAGACGTTCATAATAATTCATTGGATTTTTGAAAGGTTATAGATATTTTCGAAGCTGATATTATATGCATTATGATAGATATTATTATATTGTTATGTAGGTAATATTAAATGTTTACATAACGTTTGCTATATATATATAATTAATTTTTAGTCGGGCGCGGATGCCTCACTACGAGACACGATACTTATTTATCATCTCAGTCGAAGCATATCGCGACAGCCATTATAATTATAAATAGGTCAGAAACGACAGAATCACGTGGTAATAAAAAAAGAAGGAAAGTCACTAAATTAAATTGAAAACGTCCGCTGTGTTTTAATCCATTTCAGATATAGTACGTATATAAGTAATCTATCAAATTCGCCATAACTTTAAGTATATATTTTTTTAATATGATATAATATAACATATCGATTGTTATTGTAAATCATAGAGAACACAAAAAAGGATTAAACACTGTTTCAAGAACCGATCAGATATTTCATTATTTATTAATTAAGTCACTCGATCGACTACACGGCACACGCTTCTTTTGTCTACCGATAAAATTTCAACGTAAACGCTACTGAACGAATCGACGTCGGACGGTTGTCGCTGTCTTTTAGTATCAACCTTTATGTCCCTAGAATAGTTACGTCTTCTGCGGAAAAAATATATCGGACTTACAAATACCGCTCGGATACGGATTCTCTCCCGTATACGTCTTCCAGCGCACCATATAGAAAATATTTTATTGCGAATTTCAAACGAACACGACACATCTTCCGTACGAGTTCACTTGAACATTAACGCAACAGGAATGGAACAACTGTGCGCCGGCTTGGTACCCCTCGAGGCCATTAAATTAATCTCAATTGTTCTTAACCCCATAAGCACACTATTGCTGTTTATTAGAAAGTGTAGTTGTGCCAATAGTGATATCATCTACGAGGCAAAACGTATTGATTTAGACTTCATTTATAACACAACAACTGTCCCGAAATCGCCCACGTCAATCGTCTCCCCGACCGCGGTTTTATTTTTATTTTTTTCATATAAGTACGCGGCAATAAAATCAATTTTTTTTTGTGAGTTCGTATTTGAAGCAGACGAAGCTTTGTCTTAAAAAATAATCACAAGTCTGGTTTATAAACCTTTTGATTCGTTACCACTATATCATACTGTTATACTAATGTATGCAGACGTACATATTTTGTACATATATTTTAGATTCCGAGTGAAACGGGGATATTGTTTTATATAGTGTAAAATCGACAAAGAAAACATGTTCATTATTGATCTGAAACTTTTCAAAGATTCTTCATTGCTTCGACTTTTCATTTTTGTTTAAAACAGCGGAAAACTCACTTTTCCGAACGTTCGAAGATTCAATTTCGACTAAATCGGTTATTTCAATGGGTTTCATCGAACAATAATTCGTTGTTATTTTTATAATAATAATTATCACTAATCATAAGAAGTAACGGTACATTATGTTTCAAATTTTTAAGACCAATAATTCACATACATCAGATTTATTTGGATTTTCAGAGAAATTATTTTCGTGACAAGTTATGCCGTGAAATTGTTACGGTTTCGAAAAAAAACTTAAAACGGTGTTGTTTCCGCGACCGTACGACGTTTGTCGGTCGTGGAAGGATAAAACAGCTTTTGAGACGTGGACGTTCTTAATATGGACACGTGGTTTATTAAAATATTGATTTTTTCCTATAGTCTGTAAACAAGAGTTACGGAATAATCAATGAGAACGTTAAAAACAGACTACGTCTTTAGATCCATTGTCCGCTTTGAATAGGGAGAAAAAGACGATTTCTTTTTTTCTTCAAAATATTCGACGATTAATACTGTAGGTACCGTCTAAATCGTGTCGATATACGTGCACTTTTATGAAATTATCAAAGAGCAAAAATGCAATGTGCACAGCGAATTCAAATAAACCGACGCATTCTTATTATTCGTACAATGTATGCGTATGTTATGTATGTTACAAAAACAATTCGTTATCATCGAACAGTATGAGTTATGCACGCCAAGTATAAACATTTTGAAAATCAAACCGACGGTTTTTTTTTTTCTACGCGCGCGAGTGGGTATAATAAATATCGGAATAATCTCGATAAATGGAGGACAAGAAGACTCGACGTGATTTTTTTTATTTGTTAAATCGAAATATTTATTTCTATTTTGTCGTTGGAAATTTTAATTAGGCACTCGCGTCTCGCAAGGCTACCGAGTGCGAGTTTATTTCGCGTTAAAAGTTTTTTAATATTACGTGCGACATTATACTGTAAACGATAATAAAAATACGTAATAACAGTAGGTTATTGGAAATCGTTTACTAGGTTTTAAGACTTCAATGGTGTAATAACCGGAAAAGAAACGACTTTCTTTGTACAATTTTCGGTCCACGCGTCGGCGGGATACGACGTCGTCGTCGATGTTCCGGCGAAGACTAAATTGGATTCGTTTCGGGCGTTTCAAAAGGAACTTGTCCAGAATATAATCTTCACGGGAACTGTGCCACTGTACCGAATGTCGAGCATTTTTCAACGATTATCGGTGGTATTTGCGTCCTTTGTGTGTCGCGCCCACTGCTCGGTGTATCGCTCGTGTTCGCGGCGTAATCGTCGCAAGAAAATGCCCATTGAAGTGTGGCGGCGGCGCGCGTATACGTGTATAGCGATTAATAATTATTCGTAATTAACGATAATATATTATTGTGTCTCGTCGAAACGGTATCGAATCGTGAACGCGAACGTGCAGAGGCGAAAAAAAAGAAAAGAGAAAAGCACACTCTTTGCTCGTGTAGGCAGGCAGGTAGTACAAACACGGCGCGCAAGTATACAACAGTATAAATAGCTATTAAACGTCATCGGTAAATTGCGATCGCGTTTGCATGATGTGCGTATGGCGGCGGTCATTGTGTTCAACGCCGCCGCTACAGCTTCTGAAATGATCGAAAAATAGTATTTACACTGAATGGATTCAAGACTGTACTAGTTTCGTGTAATGCGCGTTTAATAATAGTACCTACCGCGACATCGGTGTAAATTGGCGAGTCGCGCAAAACATAACTATTATTTCGCGCGCGACGTACACGTGCGAATACAGTTTATATCGTTTGCACAATATATTATATGTATCGAAACGCTGGGATTACGATTTAATTACATCAGTTTATAAATAATATCGGTTAATATGATATATCGGTTTCGCCGTCGAGGGCGTTGTAATAATCGCTCGCGGTTTGGCGCTTGGGATCGCGACGCCCCGGTTCCGAACCACTACTGACCGGGGGGCGCAAATCTACTAAATAAACGAAATCCGTTTAGGAAGCGAGACGAGCCGGCGGTCCCGTCGGGATTAGTTTCGCCGAACACAACACGGACAAGTACGTTTACACGTCATCGTTCAGATAGATTCGTTTTAGGTTAGTCAAAAAGCTAGGGGTGCGGGTTATGGCGATAAAAAAATAATGAATTCCGTCTTTGTGATTTTCAGATGTATTCGTGATCGGAGGAAAGTGTTCGCGGGGCTATTCGTTTCGTGAACACGTTTTTATTTAAAAATAGTGAAAAAAAAAAAAAAAAAACAACCGTATTAGTTCTATAGAAATAGCGAAATCGCTGAATAATGTAACGAGTTGATTAAAAAGTTGGCGAAAAGCTAGAAAGTAAGCGATAAAAAGTTTACAAAATCTAGAAGACGTTAAATTTACGGTATACAACAACACATACCTATAATACCTTATATCCAGTACTCGTGCAGTTTCGCGAACCATTTTTTTTATTCTTGTTTGGAATTAAAAAAAAAAAAACTTACGAGGTATTTGAAACACACTGTTCGAGGACGTGTCGTGTTTTAATAATTGGTCGAATAAATATTTTATGTTTTACATAAATATTGTATACGAAGAACTGCTGCGCGAGGTTTTTCATCACAAACGATAAGATTCCTTTCAATTTGGATTGGAAAACGTGGCCGACAAAAATTTGATAAAGTCTTAATAAAATCAAACACCTTGGCCGAAGAACACGCGGCTGGAATAATATCGAAAATTATTGCGCACGAAATAATTTCAAAATGAAAACGTGCCAATCCGTATCGTATTATGGTAGTACACTAAACTCTGACCTCCCCAGAGATTATTTATGAATATATCGGGTTTGACAGGTTTAGTAAGGTTTTTATTATTATCAAGCCTAATACAAAATATAATGAATTAGACTCGGGCAATGTCGCTGTGGATAAGATACTCGTATATATATGTGTTTTATCTCTTTTCACACTTGTTCAAACGTTAAACAGTTATAAATTATAATCAACGAGGCGATTGAGTTGTTTATTTGACACGAGCGTTTTTCATTTAAATAATGAAAAAGCCGTGCCTATCGTTTGAAAGTCAAAAGCCAATATTATTGCGCGTACACACGCGGAAGAATTTTAATTTTCAATCGACTAACCTCAAACTGATTTTTACCTACTTCTCCTCTACGATAATCACTAGTTACCAACAGCAAGCTGAGCACCACGTCATGCATTACAGACATAATTATTCATTTATTTGCATATAAATATATATTGAGGAAAATTTAATCGTTTATAATTTTACACACACGGTAAAAAAAAGAAAGAAAACGCCGTGGTGCTAATTTACAGAAAATTAAAAAATTAAAATTTTTTATATTCATATTTAGTTATGTTTAAAAAAAAAAAAAATAAATAAGAAAAATACTTTTTCGATTCATCGTCTGAATTCTCAACACTACAGAGTCATTTCGAATTCACGGCGATCGTTTACGCCCAGTAAAAACGCAATTTTTTTCGAAGGCTTGGCTATTTATTTTGGACGTGATTTATGAAAACCTATTAATAAAACCAAAGGTAAATATAGCACGAATAATGATATGGAATAAAACTCTTATAACGCGCTCTACGGTGACGGCGAGCGCACCGTTACATGTGCGTAAACGCTCGGGCGAGGGGGTAAAATATTAATAAAATGATAAAAAAATAAATAACAAAAAACGTGTTAGTTTGTCATCTCCCGCCGCCGCGCCGACCGATCTTTGCGCTTACACTCGAGAGGAAATTTCATGAATCCACACGGGCGTGTGATATCGTCGATGCTCACCGCGAGTAAAACGGTCTCGATTCGCCATTACTATACGCTTTAAAAAATCACCAGCACACGTCAGGTACACGTATACTCTACGTAAGTCAAAGATATCATTCCGCGCGCTTATTATTATTTAACGACCGATTCATATACGTACTAGGCATTGCCTTTAAGGAAAAAATCATTAAACCATTTCGTTTTTAATCACTTCATCATAGACGGATGAAATGTTTGAGAAATTTTCATCCGTTTTACGTTTACGTTTACGTTTTTTTTGTTGTTGTAATTTTATTAACTCTGGTCGAATAGTCGATAGTTTATTGAAAAAAAATAAAAAAAAAATAAAGACGTTCTCTTTTACCATATATATATACGTATATATCGTAGCTACCGATCTAGTAATTTATCGTCGGTTTAACAACCGTACATATTATATAGTAATTATATTTATTTATCAGACGATGCGCGTGTAACTTGTTCGCATTTTTTCTTCTCTCGCTCTCTCTCTCTCTCTCTCTCGGTCTCTACGCGATACGTTACAATCACGTTTTATTTGTAAACGCTATTATAGCTCAAAGCTCGCGTGTTGCGTCCAATCTTCCGCACGCACACAAGTGCATATTATAAAAATACATACGCACACACGGCGGCGCGGCGCGCGCGCGCACGCGGTCGAGTTGAGAAAAATCGTAACTAATTTTGGCTGCAACAATCGTTACCGCGCTATATGGCGCTGTCTACAACTGTGTCTACACCGAATGGCTGAATAAAAGTCACACTAGTTGCCGTTAAACTGTATATCGCGTCGCCTCTGCGCCAGGCGTCGTTATACCGATATTAATATGTTGTACACGTACGGCAGACGAATAAATGATATCACGCGCGCCGTAATTCGCGTGACACGAAGATGCACAGAGTGTTGCGGATTTCACGCGAAAGCCGTTCGCGTAAAGGTCGCGGACCCCGGTCCCGTGCACGGTCGTATTCAAGTTTAGTGGCGCCCCGAGTAAATCGTTGAAATCGCGGAGCCCCCCCTCTGAAAAACAAGTAAACGTACGTTCGAATAGAACGATGGGCTCCGTTTCCGACTTTAAAACGCCAATAATAATTCAAGTGTACACCGTTCTATTTTTTCTCTTATATAAACTATAATCGGTAGGTATATATAATACGGGGAAAAATTTTCTCCTCTGAATTTCGAATGCGGTCTCTTTTCGACCGGGAAAATTCGATAAAAACTATAGTTTTTTTTTAATTAGAGCTCGGATTTGTATACGTTTGCATAATATTGTTTCTATAGTTAATCTCGTACTCTATGCGAGTGCAGAAAATTATCCGTGCGAGTAATTAAATATACGAGTTTTATTTTTTAGAACACGTTTTTACATAATATTACAACATTTTACAGCTTTTACGTAGGCATGTCTTACGATTTTGTCTTTATAAGGCGTTCTCGGTCGTTTTGAAATTTTACATAGGATTATTTAAAAATATTTTCACGATAAACATCGGTTTTTCGCAGCGTTCTATTGGTTTATAGACATCCCTCCTCGTATCACCCGAGTGAAGAAAAAAATATTTTAATCGACCGATTTACTTATGCAAGTACAGATTGTAAATAAATAAACTCGAAAAAAAATAACGTTTTTCCGACACGGTCACTATCTAGCCCCCTTGTAGGATCAACATCACACGACAAACATAATATATTACAACATTAATGTTTGTTCACAATACAGCATAAATGTTGAAAATATAAAACAGATTTTAACTGTTCAATGCGAATAGGTAAATAATTGTTTTTGTACATTTCGTAACTTTTTTTTTTATCAAAATCTATAACCTCTGTTTACATTTTGAAATTTCAGAAACGAAAAAAGTCCATCGCATACAGTGGTATGGAAAAAAAAAATCGTCGACGAATCGAAAAGAAAGAAAAATGTAATGATTTATTCGAACTAAATGAATTGAGTTTGATTTTGAACCGTTAAAATCGACATTTCACGTTTATATACGTAAAACAAAGGAAAAGAAATGCTATTTTTACGAGCACATTGTTTTAATCGATCGGCAATTTTCGGATGCACAGTTTCGTGTTTTTTTTTTTCAAATTCGAGCCCTGCGATACCTAAAAACGACGGATTCGATCTATTTTTTCAACAATCGCGATCCGGTGGGCGCGACGGAAATGCCGGAATCGAATACGCGATAATATCACCACGTCGCCTCGGGGTAATTTTTTAGCGGATTATAGGAGCCCCTCGCGCGCAGTGGCGAGACGACAACGACGACGACGACGCCGTTTCGCACGGCCAAAACGCCGTCTCGTCCGGGCTCGTTCGATAATAATATTATTTTATACGCGTCACCGTCACGGCCTCCGGGCCTCGCGTCGATCACGGCGAATGCATTTATCTGCAAGATGCACGCGTGCGCTTCAAGCCGGACCGAAATAGACCGTACCGATTTAACGTCGATTGCCGATCGCGCGCAAATCGTTTTCTTCTATTTTCCGTCTCGCCCCGCCGCCGCCGCGTCCTCTCGGCGGATTGTTTTTTTATTTCCCTGCCGCTCGCGTACGCGCCGAGAGGTGTTTGTCGGTCGGCGGTGTCTCCGCAGACCGCGGATGCATGCCAAACAACAATGTAACGATTTATTTACTTTTTTTTTTCTTTTCTTCTTCCTTTCCTTTCCTTTCCGTCCCCTTGTCAAAAGTCAATGAACGCAAAAATGTTGCCCGAGGTATTATGCGAGGCACCGTGTGCGTGTACGTTACGCGCGCGTCATCCGTATTCTTCCGTCGCCGATTATTATTTTCATTCCCCTCCGTCGTCGTCGCCTGGCCGTCCGCGGTAGCGTGTAAACGAGTTACACGATTTTTAAACGTTTCGAAATGAATCCGTCGGCACATAATAATAATAATAATAATAATAATAATATGATATAATAAAATATAACAACATGCGGTCGGGTGTTTTTTCCTTCTTCTCGTGTCGAGGAGACGTGTCGGCTCGCTTGACAATATACGTTATTCGTGTACTCGCGCCGCAACGACGCATTCGTGTTTTATCCTTTTTTTTTTTTTTTTATTTATTTATGTACGACGACGCCGCCGCCGCCGCCGTCGGTTTTCCTCCCGAAAACGCGTGGACAATATTACACACCGAATGCGCCCGCGATCTGTAACGTCACGCCGTCGATTGGATCGAGATCCATGATATTATAAACTCGTCTTCAAATGACCATCGAAATGTCTTCGATATTCGCGTACCCATTCCTAAAAGCAGCCGTCACATGTGCGTCGAGTACATCCGAGTAACGTTTACTCTGTTCGTTTTGATTTTTTTTCATTCGAGGAAGTATAGTTGGTATTTTTCGAAATTATTTCGATATTTGTAATGCGAACGGAGTGATCGTGTATGAGTTGCATGTATGTGGTGTACCACGTACGTCGTACGTATCTACAGTAAGACTGAATCTCGATTAATCATAAAAAAAAAAAAACCCACAGTAAAACGTTACGAACAATTATGGTTAATAAGGTACGGCGAAATGTGCAAACATTGAATAAATGAATAATAATAACGCATTCGAATCGCACATAATTGAAAATAAATAATTTTAAACTTATTAAGTACGTTATTATAAGTATAGGTATGGACGAGAAGAACAACTCTTCCGTCGATACCTTCTCGAATATTGTCACGAATGTAAAAACTAGTTTCGGAATTCATATTTTAGCCGTACAAGTAGAATTTCTAATGAAACGTGTTGTTTATTAATTTAAAAACGTCTAAACGCCCGGCAATGATATATGGCGTTTATTCTATTCGGATTAGCTTTGTTATAACGACTTCTAATAACACAGCGACCAATTAATTTACGTGTCGGACGTTAGAGTAGATGTGTTTTTAAGTTGTAATTAAGAACTTGATTATTGTTTTCAATTATACGGGTACCCATTGTATGAGCTTCCATAATGAATAAAATAATTTATAAGTAACTGAGGCACGACACAGATAATCATATAACTTTCGGTTCAACCTTATGGTGTGTATACACATACACACGGTTTTAAAGTTAAATAAATTATTTATACAAATTTAAAAATATGATAAGATATTCAGATGGTCGGAAATTATAGTATAATAACTCGAATGGTTTTTATTTGTATTTGACTCTATACCTTTGACATTACTAACGCGAATTGATGTAAAATAAAAATCTTTATTGAAAACGGATAAATCCGATAAAACCGATTCCGAGAAAATCTCGTTATAAGAAAAAAAAAACAAAAAAAAAACGGCAAGGTTTCGTTAAAAACGGTCGTGACGTAAATTAGGCCGATTGTTGGATCGAGTGGTTTTTTTTTTTAACCGTTGGTTTAAAAAAAAAAAATGATTTCTCTCCAAAACGATATCTATGTTTAATATATTATTATCTTATCGATTTAAAACGCGAAATATCTACATGTAATTTTTACCATTTATATCCAAACAATAGGGGCAGCAGAAAAATGTATTATTAACATAATATCATTGTAAATATGATAGCAATCTCGATTTATTTAAATCTAATAACCGTTATTAACGTGTCATACTGTATCTCGAAATGTTTGTGTCCTAGACGGTTTTCTTGTTTGTTTTAATACTGTTTCGCTCTTATTCGTCCGGTGCAATGAGGGTTTTCGTCTATCTAATCGAATAAAAACCAACAAAAATGATTCGAACGACTGAATAAATTGCGTCTGTACATATTATAATATACGAGTATCGACTATACGTATTTGAAATGAAAACCAAAAAAAAAAAAAAACCGTTGTTTTTCAATAAATATTTTAAAATTCGTTTCCATTGTCTAATATCTATAAAATGTATAAAAATATAACCTAGAGGTATATAATTTTCAATTTCAAAGCGTTTCTCCGATTCAAACTCAAAGCAAAAAAGAAAAATAATCAAAATAAATACATAAAAATTTGTAAAAATAGGTTTAGTTACCTATAATGATTCATATTTATTTCATTCGTCTAGCTCATTATAGCTTATACTTAAATCAACAAAGAAATAACAAGCTATAATGAAAATACTTTTGTGATATTGATTTTTTTTTTTTTTTTTAAAGTTTAATTTTCATTTCCTAATATATTATTATTGTTTAAGTATAATTTCTCTAATGGCATGCAAGTTAAAACCACGGATGCGCTATACAATAGGTAAATTACTATAAATACTACGCACTACATAATAAATCTAAATTTGACTGTGGGCTGAAAGCTGGATGCGATTACGTTACGAAAAACTATATTTGTAACTTTGTTACTAAGTAAGACCACGTTTTAATATTCGTTTGACGTAATGCAATTTATTTGATGTGAGTAAATAATAATTGTTTTTAAATAACCCCCGACGATTGAATTCGATTTCCATTTAATTTCAACCGTCAATATGTTAGCATTATGTAACAAACTATATACCAAGGTATCTGTAGGAGTGTGTCGACTTATATGTGACTTGTGTGTTTCGACTTAAATGTTCGGTTTTAATTTTATCTAAATTCTATCAAACGATGAAATTAGTAACACACTAATATAACATGGAATCTGATTCGAATTTTAAAATATATTTTGGGCATTTGAATCAAACCGATAATCACGTTTTCTTCGGAAAACTCAAAACTCAAAACTCAATTCCATAATAAAATGCGAATCGTACAAGTCGAATTGCGCATTGAGTTTAAAATCAATAACATATTATATTAACGTATAGTCTATAATATCAATGTACTTTTCAGTATACATTTCACCAATAAGATATGTAATATATTATAATATATTTATATATATTATATATCTAATTTATACCAGATGAGTTTTTTTCTCTGTAAATATAACGCAATTAAAAAACGGAGGTATGTAATTAATTGAAAGTGTTGGTGTATTTTATTTATTATTTGTGGTAATCTATTACTCTAGAGACTATCGAACAGATAGCTAAGTAAAATATACCGTGTACAATGTAGGTAGTATGGGTTCTAAAGAATAGAATCGCGTGACTTATAACCGTTGAAACTTTTATAAAATTATCTAATCAAGAGTAAAGTGCAATATTGGAATGTAATAAAAAAGGAATCTATACGAATTATTGTGGAAAAAAAAAATTATATGAACATCGAAAATCACGTGTATATATATATATATACACACAAGTGTAAGTGAAAATAACTTTTAAATCTGAAATGGAAAAATCTAAAAATATTTAATTTCAAATAAATACTTCTTTCCGCGTGTGTGCACGATGAAATATGCCTGGTAAATCAAAAACAAAAAAAAAAAACGGAAACACAAATAATAATTTTAATCTTTTCAAGCATAATCTACAATTATTAACGAATTATTTATTTGAATCTTGATGACTTGTTATAAAGAAATGGTAGGTGGTAATGGTGAAACTCAATGTGCCGTTGGTCGAGCCGGGGAACACACATTCGTGTTTTATTTTAATCAATTTGTATGAAGTGTTGAACACATCTCACATAAAGCATACATTGTAATTGACCTTCCTTCGCATTTGCATACTCAAGTTAAGCCGCCTGCCGCCGATGTGTAAGAACCAGCCTATGTTTATTCTAACTTTCTTTTGAACTATACAACGAATCAGAAACTTGTTTTGGCTAATATACTCGAACGTATGCAATATTGTATGCGTTCGCGGAAAAGCACAATGAAACGAATTGGTGTTTGTTTTTTAGCGATGACAAATATTAAAACTTTGTTCGGTTTCTCCGTATATGCGATGAAATATTTCTCGCGGCACTCCGCGGCGATTTATTATAATAATTTCTAAACGTATACGTTTTTTTTTTTTTT
This sequence comes from Drepanosiphum platanoidis, assembly GCA_948098885.1. Lineage (NCBI taxonomy): Eukaryota > Metazoa > Arthropoda > Insecta > Hemiptera > Aphididae > Drepanosiphum > Drepanosiphum platanoidis. The sequence goes on from OX402533.1 coordinate 3,079,317, forward strand.
TTATCAAATTAGGTATGCGTACGAATGCGCGCGATAGTGTGTTTTGAAATCTGTGCACCGAGTAGGATGTAACAATGGACGAATTAATAAATAAATATGTGTCTAGATTCTGAAATATCAGCGGTCACGGTATACGTATTACGCACGAGGCAAGGAATTGGGCATAAATAATTTTTTACATAATTTCACGTGGGCATACCGGAATCTCGTTTTAACGTCCGAAATATATGTACGAGTGTAGTCAAACTCATTCCAATTGTCAGTTTTAAATCGTATTTAAAATAACGGGGGAGACGGTTTTTTCTCTCTCGGCCAAACGCATTTCGTAATGGCCAACTAGAGGCGCCCTAATGAACCCAGGTGTATAGGAAGATCAGTTGGTAAACATATTATATAGATTATAAATTCAAATATTTAACGTTCGGTGGCATTAAATAACCGTTGTACGGGGCTACACAATGCACGTTCATTATTAACGCGGTTGCGATTATCAACAGACAGGTTTCAGAGTGGAACGATAACACAGTATAATATTATCTAATTGCCCAAACGAACGATAAGTTCAAAGACTATACTGCTTTTTGTTGAAAAATATTTGAACACAGCAGGTGGCGTGTTTAATAGAAAATCACCTTATTATCGTTGGACCGTCGCGATCAGCGTTAACCGAACGTCAACGTCGTCGACCGCGCTGTGACAAGACGTGTGTCGACCGTCGGTGAACAATTTATTATTCTTGCAAATTATTATTAGGTATGGTTAATTAGCGATTGTTACCACCTACCTATATTAATTCACGTTTGACGCTTAATCAAGCTCTCGGACGTCGTGTTTAAACGCGATTTCTGTAAAAATTACACAGATTGTTTAGGTTAACGCGTTTAAATCGAAACGATTAAACATATTTTAGAATGTAACTTGTAACTATAAACATGTAAAACGATGTCGGATTTAAAATATACGTTACATAAATGGGTATGATATGTAAATTATAAATCATTGTGAATTGAAAAACCTTTATAATGGAACAGTTCGAAACATAAATTACGCTGTACGGGTGAATACTTGGAAGGCCTTCGGTGTTTTAGATAATGCACGGAAACTAAATAAAACTGACCTAACCCAATGTAAACGTAGCCTGCAGTATAGTGGGTGTTAAAAAAAAAAAAAAGGGCAAGAAAAAAACATATTTTTCCAATTTTAGTTTCCATAAACTTTTCTCACTATTTGAATTGTTTTTGTTTTAATGCGGACTTTTGTTCGAAAACAATCATAAAAACATATCATTTTATTTGCCGTGATTACTCAGAGCTATTTCGTGAAAAAAAAATAAAAATAACAAATATAAATTCTCAGGTCATATGGTTTTTGAAAGATGGCGATCGTTTTTAATTGAAACGCAATCGAGACAACGGCATAATTAAAACTAAACTCTTTTTTACGGTTTGATTTACACGTCGTCGTTATAATAAAATATATTTATATATGACTACGTTTAAATATTGTTCACGATTTAATTGAAATACTTGAAAACAGTATACCCTCGGTATTGGAATAGGATTTGTCTACTATTTGAATGGGTTTTCGAATATACGTAAGTGCATAGTGAAAAATATATCGGATATTGATTTATACATTTGACGTATTACCCTCGATTTTCATTGTAACTATAGCCGACAATTACAATATTTCGAATAGAAAAACATTACAAATTTCAATATTATACAGATTCATATTTTTGTTTTCCAGGTGTCTTTGAATAATATGGTCGTCGAATAGTTATTATTTCGACGGTTAGAATAATAATAAGCGTCACACGTCCCGACAACCACGAATGAATTCAGAACATTCACCTGCGAACTTTTTAAGTATTTACTTAATTGCCGATTGTTTTAATGTTTGTTTTCTTTTTGTGTTGTTTTTTATATCGTGAAACGTATTATTTCAAATCCAGATAGATTTCTAATAAATCAGAAATGTAGGGGGAAATCATTTGGTAATATTCACTACCGCCAAAACTCATCTCAACCGGTTTACATAACAAACGAACAACAAACAGGATTATCTGCTTTTTTAACAATTCACATATGGTCAAAAAGAATTTCATATAATATTTTATCAATTTTCGGACGAAATGTCACTAGAGTTTTCTCTCATCTCATCAAATATCAAACACGGCTACTGTTTGCACGCAAATGCGGACGGACTTGCGAAATAATCTCAACCGTTATCAAACATTTGCTTTCGTTGACATTTAAAAGTTTAAATGTTAAACGATATCTGGCCGGCCAGTAAAATTGAAAGTCCGTCGCGAGCAAATATTTTCTCAACAATATCAGACGGACATTATAATTGCCGCGTACGTGACGGTTGACGAGAGGAGCCGTAAACGTTTTTTGGGTTAACGAGATCGGCCCGACGACGACGACGGCGTGTATATAAAACACGATCCGTATTATAATGAATATACGATTGAAAACAAAACGGTCGAACCGTAAGTGATAATATCATGTGTTATACGCCTAGGTTACGCATAATAATATTACAGTCGTACACGGGTCAGGTGTAAAGACGGAGAACAATATCTATTCAGCCCACAGTGATAACGTAAAAAACTAAAATAGTAATAATAGTAAAAAAATTAAAAAATATATATATATATATCAATCAATAAATACCTTCATTATAACAACGTTCGAGAATAATGATTTCGCGCGAAAAAAGCAAAATAAAAACCAAAAAAAATTACAACGATAGTAACAATAATTATTGAAAGAATATTATTATAAACACTCGGCGCGCTCACACACACACACACATGCACACGCGCGCATAGACAAAAAAAACAAAACAACAACAGAATTAAAAATAATATATTATCACGTGTAGTATGATATTATATATGATGGGTACGTACTGCGGAGTGCGGGTTGCGTCTTACGCACGCGGTTTAGTTAAATTATTAAAATATAATATTATAATACGCGCGAACTTTGGGCGAGACGTCCGATCGAAAGTAGCGCGCGCGCTACTCTCTTTCGCTGGAAAAAACGAGGAGAGAAAATTGTCCGCGCGAACTGTTTTGTGTATAAATTGAGAGGAGAAAAAAAAAAGTAGTCTGCTTTTCTGACGTTTTTCCCCGGCGGTGCAGTGGCGCGGCGACGTCTGTGACGCGCGCAAACGACGCGTCGGCGGCGAATTCGACGAAAGACGCGCGGCGATTCGATTGCGGCGGCGGCGGCGGTCCGAGGGAATACGCGTGCGCGTGCGAGCCGTAAAAAATCGCGAGTGAGACGACGAGACGAATATCGCGCGGCGGCGGCGGCGGCGGTGCTCTCGTCGCGAGAGTGCGATGAAATTCGGGATCGGACACGTGACACGGACCAACGCACGGTGGACTGAAGTGAAAATTGTTGCGCGCGGCGGCGGCTGTGGCGGCGGCGGCGGCGGCGGCGAACGTATAATTCCGGTGCGAAAAAAATCGCCCCTCCCCGTTCCCACCACCGAGCGGGTTACGAGCCGCGGCGACGAAAAGCGGGGCGTGCGCGGGTGACGGCGGCGGCGTCCGTGTCGGCGGCGGGTAGGGGACGCGGCGGCAGGTACGGCATATTATGTACAAATATATAGTATTATTATATTTTATACATGTACCACACGTATTATGTATATTACAATACATATACATGAATAGGCGATATTTTTTATTCTCCTCTTTACGACCGTGTTGTTATTTACGCGCGGAAAATCCGAGAGATACCCCCCCCCCCAGCGGGTCTCGCTGTTCCGGGGGTCGAATCCGCGTCGGACGGTTCCCCCCCGATTGTTTTCCAGAACGTTTTTGAAAATATTCCCTAGTCACAGCAAAAATACGACGGTCCACGGAAGACTTTATCTGTTCAGATTTTGTATTTAGACGCGCATTTATTAGTGTGTGACTCGGATTTTCGTGCGCTAAAAAATAACAAACTGCGCTGTTAAAAAAAAAAAAAAACATCATGTGCCACACATCATTAAAAATGATCGAATATTATGTGATTCAATACGTACGTACGTTTTTTTTTTTAAAAGGTGAACTTTTATTGAAAAGTATATCGAAACGAAGTAAGATTAAAAATCTAGACACTAGACTATAGAAATATTATCATATAGATACTTCTTCTTTTTTTTTTTACAATGCTGCAATTAAAACAATAAGAGAATATTTTGTACAAGGTGAAAAAAAAAACGAAATTGTTCACGATTAACTCGAAGAAGAAAAAATTCACCGACGGCTCTTTTAATCTTTAAGATAATACCTACAGGCAAAATATCACACAGTACAAGTATAATTTTTTTTTTCCTTTTGTATTCTCGATTCATCGACCTAATATCATGTACTCTATCGTATCTAATTCTGTGTGCGATGTACGATTTTTAATTTCAACTTGTAAACCAGCGAAATAATCGTTGATAAAAAAAAGTTTTATTACAAAATGTAAAAAACAAATAACCCATTTCGTTATAGGTAGCATTGGAAAATTAAAATCCGTTTGAAACTATCGAAATCGAAGAAGCCGTGTTATAATTAAAAACGTCAATCATTAAATCGAATCAATATTTATTGAGATATTCATCGTCCTAGATAGAGGTCAGATAGCGGCCGAATGGAAAACCCGTCATTTATGGCATGCCCGAAAAAAGAAGAAGACACCTATGACCTTAAATTCGGCAAAACGTGGCCGAAAAACTGTAACGCGTCGAAACGTGCGAAAAAATACGGGGTAAAAACCGCCCCCCGCACGGAACATTTGTCGTGTTTACTCAGCACAGAAGACTAGAAAAAACGTACAAACCCTAATATTATATCGCGTATATAAATTGCACGAGCGATTTCAAAACACACAAAACGACGAAAAGGACGAGATGATAATAAAACGAGGTTTCGATATAGTCGATCGATCTGAGATCAGAAGGAAACATAGAAAAAACCTGGTGCTACCGTGCGGTCACGGGAAATGCTCGATCGGGGATCGATCGCGGACCCCGGAATCGAACACGTGACGTTTCGCAATAATAATTCGCAATTACGACGACGATAATATTATCGTAACGGTCGCGTATTATAAAAAATTTCTCCGCGGTCCGCGCGCGCCGGTTGACGTTTCTGGGAAGGAGCGCGGGGAGGGAAGAGGGGCGGCGGCCGCCACGCGCGTCGGAAACGTGTCGTTCGGTCGCGCGCGCCGAGTGTGGTCGTGTGTGTCTCTACGCACCTCTTCTGGAGGAAGCTTCTCGGCTCGACGGCGGCGGCGGCGGCGGCGGCGGCGGTGGCGGCGGCGACGTCGTCGGCGCCGACCGGTAGACGCCGAAGACGAATAATAATAATAATAATAATAATAATTAATAATTATTATCGTCGTCGTCGTCCCCTGGACGTCCGTCCGCATGTGCGGCTGCTGACGGCGAGACAGGGAGGGAGGCGAGAGGGAGGGCCAGACGGAGTGCCGGTTTTTCACTACGCGCTGTACCGCGGCGGCGGCGGCGGCGGCGGCGACGGCGATCGGAACGCAAGACGTGTTGCCATGCGGAACGTTGACGGGACACTATTATACGCGTATTATTATATACGCGCGCGCCGCGTCCGCCGTGGCGCGCGGCGGTGGAGACGTCACGTCTTTGCGCGAGACACCGCCGCCGCCGCCACCTCGTCGGACTGACGTCACCGTTGCGCGCGCGGGGAGCGGCGCCCTATCGATCGGACCCGGCTTTACGTCACCGCTGCCGCCGTCCGACTCGGCGGCGGCGGCGGGTTTCTAACGGCCCGACGGCACGTCATCGTTGCCCCCCCCCCGGTCTCCCCTCTTCCGCCGTCGAGAAGTCTCCTCCGCGGACGGGGGTGGCTTTTTTTTTCGGCCGGAGGGGGGCCCGCGCGCGACGTGGGGTAGGTTTTTTACTTTCCCGCGTGAAAATCATCAGTCGACCTAATCGATCTCCGATCGGAAGATAACGACGCGGGAATCTTTGCCTCTTGCTACGCAGTGGTCGAATTGAAAAACGAAAAACGGTAGAACCGCACGAAAATGGTCGAACACCAAATTGGGTAGGCAAATCCTCAAAACGTTCGGTTCTCTTCTCAGATACAGAAGAACTCTGCGTTTTTTTCTTGTCAAGTTAGGATTTCCGCGATCGGCTGCCTCTATAAAAGCGGTTCTGTCGGTCGTTATTGTTTTATAAGACGCGCGCGCGCGCGCATTATCGCCGCCACCTGGTTCGCAATACGACCGCGCGTTTCACATATTATCCGGCGTAGCGAGAAATCGTCGTTTGAGCGTGATCTCGCGACGGGGAGTGTAGCAAGACGGAACGCGTATTATATATTGTTATCGCGGCGTTATTATACATTTATCTACCGTACGGTGTCCGAACGTATAATAATTATGTAGCCAGAGGGATTTAAAGTTTCGGGTAAAAAAGATAAAAAACAACGACCGTTTATTACAACGGCATGCGACCCATCAACGTGTACGATTGTTCCGAATTCGGCGGGGGGTAATTCATAAATGTTCAGTTTTGACTAATTTATCTTCCATATTATATTCGTTTTGAAATAATTTGCAAAATTACCGTGTATTTTATTATAGAAAAAAAAATCGGTACAATCTCGTCCATTCGAACTCACAATAAAACGTTCATACGGTTTTTTTTTTTACGTTGAACTCGTTCAATTAGTATTTTTACGATTTACTATACGTCGTGTATTACCACAGTAATGTTTTTTAATAGTTTTGTGGTTACTCTTCGAGTCAATAATCTAAACCACGATTATCACATCGTGGAAGTACATAAACAATGCGTTTATTCGTAAATAATTTTTCAAATATTATAAGTTTCGTCTTCGATTTCAAGTTGTATTTAGACTCGATATTTCGCGAGAGACCAATGATCACGACGTGACCATTAATTGTGATATTTATTTAAACATCTCGCGGGAATTACTATCGGATACTGTAACGGATATGTTGTTTGCTTTACCGAGTAGATAAATATTTAAATGCTACAGTACTGTAGTCGCCAAGTCATAGCCTATTAACTATGGACTACCACTATATAATACTATACCATATTATGACTTCAACAATGACGGTTCTTTGAACTTATCCGTAAAAATGTTTATTGTAGTTGTGTGTGCATTATTATAATTATAAGTTTTTGTTCACTCGTATACTTATACGTATAGAGATTATATAAGGAGTAAGTCGTGTTTCGTTTTCTACAATTTCATAAATGAACAAAAAAGCGGATAACCACGGTGTTCGTAAAATTCTATTCTATTGTTTCTTTATAATATTAAAAATTATTTACTATAAATACCTATTTTATTGTCTCATTTCAGCTATAGTTGAAGTTATTTTAAATCGTTCGTTTAAATATAGTTGCACGTAGGATAAGTGTTAAAAACTGTGTAGGTACGATATTATAATATTTTGCACGAATACCGAAATCTAAACGTCCTTTGAAAATAATCACTCCATTATAATATCATAATCAGTTATAACAATTAAAATATTAACGAAAAAATTTGTAAATACACAGTATTACATAAATTATTTTGTGAACTATAATAAAGCATACATAAAAATCATTCGACCAGCTGCTTGTATTGGAACCAACTTGTAAACAATTGCTTTTAAATTTCATCGGAATATTTCCAACATAAATAGTATTATTAAAATGTGAAAAGTATGGTTTTATAATTTGTTTTTAATTTCACAATCAAACGGGCCCGCCACTCGAACATCATAATATCTCGGAGCCCCGAGCAACCCCGGCTTAACGCGCCGCCGGACGCCCGTGACACGGACTCGATTACGTCTTGGAGCGAACAGTTTTTCGTAAAATTCCGAGTAAATAGAATATATCCGTCGGTAGTAATAAATCGTGACATTATACTCACGTCAGGATATGTTTTATAACGCATAATTTGTGAGAATCGCAACGGTTAAAAACGGACGGTGACTTTAAGCGTTGATTTGTACCTGCCATAAATTTTAATCTATAGAAAGGGACGTAAAAGTAGAAAAAGTAAAACGCAAGTGCAACGCGCGTTTCGTTATACTATATTATTAATTTGTTTTTTGCCCGTCGTCGTCGGTTTTATAACTTCCCGAAAAACCAATAACGTTTTGTTCACATAACTCCGGTATCTCGGAAATTTCAATTTTTTTATTATTATGTATTATTATTATTATTTCCAGTCAATAGTGAAATTGCGCGTAAATCAATTTTATCAGTAAACAATTTTCCAGTACAAATTAAATTTATATTATACGGATGGGCGTTACGCGCGAATTTTCATTTGCGCGCGACGAGGATAATCGCATCGCGCATCGTTCGGATATAATCGTACCCGAGGTAAATACGATTTCACGACTTTTTAGTAAAGAAAAACCGTAAAACTAATATTTAACGCGCTTGTAGGCACGACGGCGGCGGCGGCGGCCGGGATGCAAACCCGTTAAGCCGCGTGTACGTTTTCGTTTTTTTACGATTGTGTTTATTTTTCGACGTTTTTTTTTTTTTTTCTTTTTCCGGATATCACAGTTTTTATGCCGATCTTACCGGGAATATTTTATAACTGTTGAATTTGTAGGACAATATTATAGCCAACCGGTTTCCTGCGCGTCGTATCGCTATATGGCGTTATAAACTATAAATCAGCCATAATTGTCAAATGTTCGGTTTTTTCTTCTTCTTCTTCTTCTTCTTCCACCGTTATTATAAATAAATACACATGTGCGTTTATTTTTATGGGTTTTAAGAATATCCAATACTATTATGTGAATTTATTGATTATGTAGGGCATATCGTACGCCAGGTAGTCGTAGGTATTCGCCACTCGTCGCCATTAATGATGGTAAATTAATCCGTGGACGAAAACTATAATAATATGCGCTGCGACGGTGTATAATATATTTGTATTTTTCATTTCCTTATTAAAGTTTATTTTAATCCATAAAAATTACAATCATGCAGTATTTCTACTCAACATTATTTATTACTCAACAGTATTGTGTGGGTGCTTAAAATCCAATTTCGTTCCAAAACCATCACAATAATAGTGTCTGATAAATAATGATACGAGTACAATATAGTAATGACAGTTATATTGTTATGATGTAATGAAAGTCTACGTCTCTCGAATGAATACGATCGAATTGTGTTTTTATGGCTATCGAAATAATTATTAAGCGTGTTATTTTCAAATCAGTAATCCGCGTTATGTTTTAATTGATATATAAATAATCGTTAGAAACAACAAAAAAAACCGAAGCAATTATTACAATCACGTGTTTATTTAATAATTTTTACTCGACCTCAGAGTTGAAACAGAAACATAACGGAACGAGAGAATGTAAAACACACGTTTTCTGCCCTTCAAAAAAAAAAAATTATAATTATAATCAACAAATATTGTAATAATTTGTCCGTCGGAAAGACGGATACTATTGCATATCACGAAAACCAATGTGAAAAATATCGATAAAAAAATAGCATTTTAAATTTGAAAATTTGATTCTAATATTTCAAGCTTGACGTTTTATTTAGCTGCGTTAACAACCCATGGGTGAAGGAACGTGTTCTATTTTGTACAAGTGGACGAGGACGCCCGAGAAAAGGTAAAGGAGTTTTCCTTTGAAAAAAAAAAAAATGTAAGGAATGTAAGTACAAACGATGAAACCTATTTGTTTGAGATAAAATTACGATCAAGTGTGTTTAAAATAATCGTTAGCGCTATTGATAAATAATAATAATTATAGTTTATGCGCATATCGATTCCTCGCGTACGAACTGAGTCGAAAATTATAAATAGACTATTGGTTTTATTTTATGATTCGCGTGAACGTTAAGAGCTCTTTATTTTTCTATAAAAAGACCGCGTCGATACGCCGTGATACAATAATTTTTCCTCGGTCCAATGTCGCGAATATTCGAAATACGCGAGTAAAGGATAAACAACGTATATTATAATATTTCGACTCGTCGTAATCTTAATATATATAAATCTCGTATATTATAATAAAAAGAAGAATATTTTCGTCCAATCAAAGTGCGGCCGTGTTCCAATGTGACTTTCAACGTGCGACTGAAAGATTATATTGTATAATAATATATACTCGGCCATTCCGATCATTGTGTTATTGTGCTGTTATTTCTATACCGATTGCATGAGCCCATCCTTTGGCCATATCTAATATAATATTGATTAGTGATGATAATAAAGGGTATATTTTTTTTGTTTAAATACATAATATTTCATTTACGACACGGACGAAAAACATCTATAATTTAGCCCACTTAAGTAGTACGCATATTGTAGGCATGTGAGCCGCCCGTGCTTGGACAGGGAATTTCGATACATACCACGAAAAACACTCACCAAAATAGTAGTCCAAAATATTTTATCGTACGCCAAATGGTAAATAGATGTTAAGTCTATAAATAATGCCTGATATTAAGTGGTCGGTTATAATTGAAAATCCAATATCACTTATCAGATCACCGCGTACATAAGATAATGTACACTTTTCGGCGCATAGCTTAAAACACATTTCAGATAGTCACTTAAAAAAAGTTATTTTATTGTGTACGCGATGTGTAATCGCCGGGCGCGGGCTCGTGTTTTATTAATATATACGCGCAATGTTATTATGCTCAGTATTGCCTACTACGTTAGTGTTCCAATAGTTTCCGCGCGTTGACTTCGCGTATATTGTTTTTAAGATTTAAAATTCACTACTGAAAATCGTTACGACGCGTTGTATTCGATATTTTCCAAACGGTGACCGAATGCATATATTATGTGATATGGTTTTACATTCCTTATTCGTTATTCTAACGCCGGCGCGAATTATTAAATTAATATTTACCCTAAAACCTCTGCGTATATCGAATAGATATGTTATATTTTTTTCATAAAAATATAATTTAATTTTTCTAGAACAATCGCAAATCAAACACGACTAATGTTATTTTAATACGAGCATTCGATTTTTTTGAACGAATTACGTAACGATTAACAAACTAGCGCCGAGACGGCGACGACGTATTCTCTCGTTGTTTATTCTCTTTCGGCTTTTTATTGTTTTAGTTCTTTTTTCTTGTTATTTTTGTAATAATCAGTCTTGTTTTCATAAGTTAAATATCAAATACCTATCTAATACTGTATAGAGAAACCCGATTGGCGTTTACATATTATACTTTTAGATAAATATTAACGCGAAAGTGTTAAAATATAACACAATATAACACGCTGGGAAGTAAGGAATGGATTTTATTTTACAAACGAACGCGGTTTTATTATTTTATTTGAATTATCGCATGCGGCAGCATCGAGTTTCCCTCCGAGCGGAACACGTAGGTGATCGGAACGGCCGTTTAAAAAAATACCAAATCATATTGTAGTTTTGACAATTATTATTGGTTATTATTAACACGTCATAGTCGATCACCAATGCTCCGGTGGCCGCGGTCATTTTTATTTACAGTGAAACTAATATATCCCGAAAAAAACAGCCTGTTGTTTTATGCCTATAATATAACCACACATTTGATATGTTTATAAACAATAAATAATACGCGTGGCTTAACGAATAATTCGATATTTTTGTGTTTTGTTGGTTCAAAAAGGAGAAGAAATTTATTTCGTACTTTTTTCTGCTCGTAAGCGACAAACGGCCTATTTAGGTATACTATTGTATATTCATTGATGAAAGATGTTTACCCAGACATTATAGACGTCGTTTCAACGGTGATTTCAAAAAATAAAAGAACTCTCGACCTCTGAGAATAATAACAAGAATGAATAATGAATATTATATATAGTAATAAACATATTTGTTTAAAAACACTGTTAATTTATCTAACGCCAGTAAAAGGTTAAGTACTTGTAAGTGCAATGTTTATCGGGAGTTAATACGATGTTAAGTTAGAAACTGCTAACATGCTTTGAAATAACACTGCGATTGATTTACCGATGCTTCCGTGTAGGTAGGTAGGTAGGTATATTCTTAAGTATAATATCATAAAATCGGCCCCGGAGAACGTAAGAAATACGCCATAACAACGTATATATTGTTCGAACGAAGAGGCAGCGAAACAAAACATAATAATAAACCATATTGTTGTATGGTGGTGTTCAACTATGGGTGCCCATCAATATGATATTATGTAAGAGTCGGCGATGTGAAACGCTCCTTTAATAAATATCACCGTCATAATTATAATAAAACGTAGTCTGAGGAAATTAAATTCGCGAATATAAAACGTAGTGTAGATTAAAGCGCTCATTCCGAAAGTGTAAACTTTCAATCTGTCTGATAACGGCCGAAAAGGGTAAATTCTATATCGCAAATGGCATTTAAATATACTATTTACACCGAGTGTTGTTATTTAGTTATTCGTTTTATATTATCATCGTCAACAACGAGTTCGCATTGATACGAAGTATACAATGTATTGTTTTCTTATGCGAACAGGAAGTCGACGGCTACGATTTCAATGTCAAAAAAAGGACACGACGTGTGTTTTCTTAAAAAAAATCAACGTCGTGAAGAGTTCAACATTATGAAAACGTTAACAATCGCAAATCGAATGAAAATTACAAACCGTTTCACACCGAGCCGGGTAACCGAGTGATCATATTATTATTAGCACACGCCGCGTTCGAAGTAAATATAATGTTATCCTTACTCGTCGAATTACCCATCTTCGCTCGCGCACATTTTTGAGCGTAACAGTTGTTGTATATTTTGTCGCGTGCACTGCGATGTGACAAACAGATTTGGTTGTAGAAACAAATACAAAGAAATCGTCAAGACCAACGCTTGATCAAAATCACTACGTTTCACATCAACTTAAAACAACGATACGGTCGGTGGCGGCTCTGGGGACGCGGCAAGATAGGTGGGGTAACCCGCCTGCATTTTCCAAGTAGATAACGTTCCGTGTAAGTGTTCTTATTTTGATATTTTTCTCGATAGCCCAAGTATTTGAATAATTTCAAAGCTCTACGTATTCATTTTTTTTCTATCTACCATTTCGTGCGAATTATAATATATCGTCGAATAAAATATGACGCGAACGTTAGAAAATTATAACCGCGCAAATGTAGTCGGTCGTCTGTGATGACGTTAAAATGTGTTAAAGTTCAGACAAACAAAAATAGAATAAACTGATCCGGTTGTTATTGTACAGCCAGTAGCAAGGACGACGGTAAACAACCAGAGACTACTAAAAGGTCGTGTTCAAAGTTTAAACAAACGAAATCAAATTGGTAATCAATTTGGTAATCAAATCAGTATTGGTAACGACGACGCCTACAACTTGGCGGATACGACGGAGAACCCGGAAATAAGGATAATGAGTCGTTCGTTGAATCTCGTTGTTATTTTCTAGTAGTTTTTTTTTTTTTAAACTGACGAATTTTCCTCCTTTTTTTCTAATTATATCGAATCCTTTCTTGATTCGAAAAAAATTCAAATAGCGACGTTGCTTTGGACATTTTTACACGTACATCAGTTTGTGCCAATGCATACCGGTAATTATTGAAAAAAAAAAATTAAATTAAGTTAAACAAGTGACGCGCTCGTCTCAGTAAATATCGTTTAATCGTCCGATGTAAACGAATTCGTCGATTTATTAATAATCTATTGAAATAAATGAAAATTTGAAAAAAACGATTTCTATCGCCCATCGTCGACCCATTGCGAAATGCGTTACTGTGGCAATCTCATCGATCAACAGTCGACAAAATAACAAACACGTCCGTCACCCCGGAACGAATCTTAAAATTTAATTCAATCGTATCTAAAGAAAATGTACTTAAACAAGAAAAAAAAAAAAAAAAACAAAAGCTTAAAACTTTCCGTGGAAAATCGTCAACGAAACAAAAAAAAAAAAATTCACCGCTCGATCCACTCCCGGTAGTATGGAGGTAAATCGTTGTTGCCGACGAATTTCTAGTTCACTTATTTTATGCAGTAATATATTTATGAAAAAAAAATAAATAAAAAACCGTCGGCCATATTGATCTGTAACGAATTATTCGCTGAATATTGTATATACATTTCAAGAAACGTACTTTTTTTCTTCGTAATTATTAGTCGTTACGGGTATACGAAGAGTTTATAATAATATAAAAAATAAAAAATAAAAATCGTGAATCATTATATCATCGGGGCGTCATTTATACATTTCGAAATGGTATTAAATCATATTTTAATAATAATAACGTACCTACCGCCGACATTCTTTTAAAAATGAAAGTATTTATTGTACGTATACTCATGCCTGTCTATACGTATACCATCTCGTTCTCGTTTTCCTAAATAATTCGTCGCCGTAGTTTTCTTGTGAATATTTCGTAAGAATTCGCACGAGAGGTATTCGCCTAGGACGAATAATTTATCGTATTTCAATTTCGCAATTTCGGTTTAAATAATTACTAATCGAATTGTTAGAATTACTTTTGAAAAACACATTTTAATTAAAGACGCGAAAAGACGCCGGAACGAAACTAGCAACATTAAATATTTCACCGCGCGCGTTTTTTATTTATACAATTTGAAGCATTTTCGTTTTGTCTACACTCGACTGCCGCGATGTTTTATTTCCGAGTGGGTACTTATTATTATTTACCGTACGATTACGTTTTGAAACTGAAATATCTACGAGAATAAAATATAAATACCTAACAGTGTTATTTCAATATTATTAAGCAGATCGAATTTTTTTTTTGAATTGATTTTAATGATCGATGTTGTCTACAGCAGCAGCCCACCAACGTCGTATTGTTTTCGATTTATTCATTTTATCCTTTTACTAACTATTACGTTGTTCTATCGAGTAGGTATATGTACATATGACGAGTATCATCCTAGCTCCGACGAGTACTAAATACCTACGTCGTCGCAGACATTCAAAACGTTTCATCACGTTCAAAACAAATATGGCGGCAAAAAAAAAAAAAAATTGACATAGATGTATGTTTATTATTTTTTTTTTTACAATAATAATAATAATAATAATAATAATATATAGAAAATAGTTGAAATGCTATTGCTAATGTTGGCCTCTTTTCCATCTGCGTTTTCAATAATTAGATAATTGCCCATCTCTTAGCATTTCTTTGACCTCGGAGAAGACGATTTTCGTTAAAAAGAAACACAACTCGCAGTTTATCGACGTGTCCTTGAGCGGAAATATTAAGTGGATGTCGATGTAGATTTCAAATCGCGGTTAAAAAACATAGAGATCGTGTTTTAAACAACACAGTTCTCAGTCGTCCAATGGAATCATCTCCGTACCTGGTAGTTATACTAATTATTGTGACGTGTGTCTGATGCCATGATATTATCTGCGGCAGTAGTGAACGTTTTCAAAACGTAACACTGCAATAGTCGAGAGATAAATTGAACGAGTGTGCGTTTTGCGATTGTTTGCCGTAAAGGCAGTATTTTTCTTACTAACGCGCACTATTGAAACGACCGGTGATTTGACGAAGATCGAAAGTCAGACGGATAACACTAGGATATCGTTTGATTAATTTCCACATTTGTTACACACTAGAGCTACAATTACGTCATAAATGGAATACCAAGTCTTTTCGACCGGCTATAAGCTCGGTACAAATTACGTAATCATTTTTTATAATATTATGGAAAAGCCGGATTTCCGTGTCACACACAAACGTTTACACGCTTTGTGTTAATTTATTGGATTCAATGTCGTTCATCACGCGTGAGGGTAATGTGGTATTTTTTAAATTTTCGTACGGCGTACGTATGGAATAATATTTAACAAATAAATTCAAACCGATCGCGATTTGATTTCGTTCGTGCAGTTGTATTATTTTATTTATTGATAATTTTTTTTTTTTTCGCGAAATCTCGAGCCGGAGCTCGGCGCTGTTTGGGCGGGTATATGTTAGTTTATTCGATCGGATCACATCGCGGTTGACGGTTAGGACGACTTACTGCAGACGGACTGTCGCGGAGAAGAGGTCTTATATCGATGACGAGTCGCGCGAATATTTTCGACGTGACGATAACGAACACTAGAGCTCGGCAGAGGAAGTCCTAGGTGATTTACTATCCTCTTTGACCATCCTGAGTCGACTTTGCCGGACAAGAGTCTGAAAATAAAATAAATACTTAATTTGCAAGTCGGTCGGATCGTATTTTACAGTAAGCTTAGGCGTAGGCGCGTATGGGTCGCGAGTAAGTAAACATAATTCATCATTACAGGTAGTCGACCGAACGAGTTGAACGATTTCTAGTAAACAAAGTCAGCGAGATTAGACGACGTGCGAGGGACGAATCGTCGTAAGGCATGACAACGAATGCATTTGCGAACTACACGATATACGTAATATTATCTCAAACGACGGCCGTAGCCGTCCGAAAATGAGCTTTTCGATCCGCTTTTTTTTCCAACCGTTGGATGAGATTATAATGTGCCGAAAGCAATCGTGTACAAAATATGGAATAGAGTGGAAATTAATTTTCGATTTCAAATGGAAATAACATTAGACCATAACGCGCCCAATCAAATATTTTACGTCATAATATTATTGTTCGTAACAAAAAAAAAAAAAAAAAAACCGTACGTACACTCGATGCGAATACAAAACAACGCGCGCTAATACCGAGAGCAAATATTTGACGTCGATTGGTAGAAAATATATTTTACGCGGAGGAAAATAGAGAGCAGAGGAACGATAACGCCGTAGAGTAATACGCGGTATTAAATTTTTGGAGGGAAACGGTGCCGCTGCGAGCGTGCTCACGAAACCGACCGAGGATCTACGAAAAAATCTCGTCGATCTCGCGGAATCGTGCGCGGCGAACGTTACGGTCACGAACTGAACCGTAAAGTCGGGCGACGACATACAGAGTATTGGTAATTTATCGTGTTGGATTATTGCCGTCGTCCCCCGGCCGAGGTCGTCTCCGTACGAACAGAAATAATATAATATAACGTCCGCGCGGATATATACGATTATAATAATAATATTATGACGGCGCCGGCTCCCGATGATGCGCGCGCGAGCTCATCGCCGAGACGACGACGATTTACGTACATGTGATATTATTAAAACGACGACGTCTCGGAATCTAATTTCGCGACGTATAACGTTTATTCTCCCCCACCCCCCTTCCGAAATTTTTTCGGAGAGAGGCCTACGATCGGGATACCGTTGTATTTTTTTTTTTTTTTTTTCGTCATGTTCGTCTTTGGCGGTTCGCGCCGCCAAAAGACCTCCGACGTTTTCCAAACTGCAGCCGACGACGACAAACTTATACGCGTATTATCGTACACATATTGTATTTTTATATTATAAACGACGCGCATATCTTGTTTTTTTTTTTTTCTCCATCGTACATATATATATCTATTTGTTTCCGACCGTTTACACACATACCGCGCGTCCGGGCAGATTCACCGATTTTTGTCCTTCCTTTCTTTCGCGTGGATTCTCGCCGACCGGTTGACCCACTGCCGACGCGTTTTCGCCGCCGCCGCCGTTTACAATAATATCGTCGTCGCGGAGAAGACACCAAAGCGAGCGTGCGCTCGCACGGACACACGCTCAACTGGTTTCCGCGGTATTTTTTTTTCTACGTCGTTTTTTTCCTTTTTTTTTTTTTTTTTTTTCGGCATTCGGATTACCATAAGTGCATCGTGTACGAAATCCGTGACAGAACCGATAATTTTTACCGTAAACGAAACGTAAAAATAAACACTCGCACGGCAATATATGAACAGCGTGAACTGGAGATAACACAGAAAGAGAGAATCCGACGAAAACGTTATTATATATAGTATTATTATTCGACAAAAGAAAGAAAACATACGAAATCCGTCGAAAAACCAGTCGTCGGATTGCGCGCGCAGAGGCTTTTACGTTTCCGTATCGGACATAATACCCAATTGCGAGGTGTCGCCGACGTGTACCCGCGTAGGATTAATCGACGATAATGCGCGTATAAATGCACGCGCGCCGCAGCGTGTGCGCGTCGTACGTTTCAGCCGACACTATACAAGCGAAACTGGTTATTTACATTTTATTTTCTTTATTATTAATTTTTCATTTCAGATGTTTTCACGGGTGACTCTGTTCTCGCTGCGGGGTCGCGCGCGCACGTTTCTTTCTTATTTCCTTAATCTTTACCGACTGATTTACCGTTACGCCACGCCGAGCCGCCGCCATTGGGCGAAAATTAAGTACAATAACACGAGCGGCCGTTGTACGTCCGAATAATAAGTTCTATAGACGTATCGACGATATGTATATCACGCATACGCGCGTGTTTTTATCGGTCGCGTTTGCGTCGTCCCCGTCGATTTCTCTGTGACGTATACGATTTTCTTCTTTTATATTTTTTCGTCGCGCGTACATCGTCGTCGTTTTTGAAAAGCAGCCCCACAGTCATCCGGACAACGTTTCGAAAAAGTAACATAAGATTCGCGTATTACACCCGTATTCATTGCCGTCGATGTCGAAGTAGCCCCCGATAACCAATTCGAACGTAACCTGCACTTACGTGCGAAATCGATGTAAAACTGTATACGTCGTCGTCGACTGTAATATGGTGTTTTCATACCGCTTTGAATGCTTTGCGCCAACCTAATATCGGTTCGCTGTTGTGAAATCGATTAGTTCAAATAATTGCAAATTTCCAATCGTATCGCGTAAGTAGCTGTAGAGAATTAAATTCACCTACAACGACAAGTCGTCGTATAACTGATATTCACTTGATTTTTAATTCGATTTTATTGTGATATTAATTTTTATTTATGTTTATAAAACGTGTCGATATGATACGGACGCTAATGGAAAAGCTTCTGTTCGAGCACCGTGACGAAACAACATTGTATCGGTGCAATCTCTTTAACGACAAAATGGTACATATCGGGTCTGAGAGTATCTCGCATTAATTAAAAAAAATATGTAATTGAAAATGTACACTATAGCGAAATATAGTTTCGCGGGGTGCAATCGGGTTCGTATGAATTCATAATTTCTTATTTAAATTAATGTCTAATGAATATTTAACAACATTGTAACCGAAAAACCATAATATTATAGACGCACACGGAACGAGTCGTCGAGGGTTTGTGATAATTATCGCCACGTGCGATTTTTCGGTTATGTTATTCGCCAAAAAACTATACACGTAGTCGTATATATTCAAGTCCGAGTTGGTACGCGAGTAAGTAGATTCTCCGAGAACGCACAAAACATTTAGTGATTACGCGTGGAAAAACAAACATCAAGCATACCGACCGACCTACCTCAAACGGCTAGACGTTATGAATTCGCCAATATCGTCGACGTCAAACGTTTCGCGGCGACTAGATTGTTGCCGAAAATACGTAGAACGAGCGCAAGAGACGATGTATATCGAGAACACTTTACTCTTGAACTGTACGTTATTTCTTTATAGAAATAAAGAATGACAAAAAAAAATAAAAAAAAAAATTATAATAAATGCGGAGCTCTCCGTGGTATTATAATATTATAACAATTCATACTCGTTCGAGTGGGTACTCCGACTGCGACGACTCGTCGTCATAACATAAATCACCTAGTTTATTATTCGCGTTAGGTTCCACGGAGATAAATTCTGATTACACTTTTCTACTGGACGTGCACTACATTTCATAATCCGGATTATCTACCGCGCGAAGAATGACCGGTCGACGTTTACTAACCCTCCGCCGCCCTGCCCATTCCCTACGTCCCGGAATCTAGCGAGAATACTAGGTGCACGACGACAATAGGACGAACTCCGCAGTAAACGAGCGCCGGCGAACGTCACGCGAGAAACGGTTACTACGAGCTGAAAACAACTGCTGGTCGAAGCGAGTTGATCCGAAAGGAACGCGATGTGACGATGACGACGATATCGTCTCTGAAACTCGAAGAATGTGCTTTTAATAAAAAAATAAATGTTCGGAAAAAGTTCAGGACTACAGTGGAAGCTTTTCTAGAGCTCTAGCCACTGGGCCGATCGATGTCCATAAATATTTTCGACGATTTCAATCCGGCAGGTGACGAATCAAAATTTAAAAAATGTCAATACAAACTATAAACTACTCGGTTCTAATATACGAGAGGAGATATCGTTATACACATTTTTTCGATATTGAGAAATAGAAAAATGATGAAATTGGATTTGTGTTCGGAACGAAATCACAGTGCAAAAACATCGAAGACATTTCTTAGGGGGCCCGGACCCCTTGGACCCCCCCTCTGTATATGTTATTATCCGCGCGGTGTTTTACTCGGAGAGACGATGAACTGGAAACTCGTTAAAATTTAAGGCCCGAAGTGATCCGGACTCTCGAACCATCGAACAACCGGGATAAGTTTTATTCGCGGTAGCTCCACTTCCATGTATTAATTAAAACTGCAGAAATAACTGGTAACAGAGAGAGGATTATTATAATTAATAAGGAAACCCGCTATATGCTGTCCCGAAACTATTTACCGCAGCGTTTATGAATATTGAATTCACAAACACGCCCGTGCCAAGTTTCGAGCATGGACACCGCGCGCTTTTCTATAGCGTATTGTAAGTGTGCTTGAGACGTTGCGCGGTTGAAGGGAAGATTTATAATATCGTTTTGAAGTGTTCGTCTCTTGTTCGTCAAATTTATTTACACGTGTTTATTTTATTTTTATTTTTTTTTTTTTTTGCTCACTTCCGACGTTTATAATGTCGGTGTAAGTATTATTATTATTATTATTTTATGCACTTTATTGCATTATGCACATCACACGTTTGTTTGTAAACGTTTCAGTTCAACAGAGGGTACTATAATAGTTTGAACGTCAAAACAAATCAAAAGTCACGTGTTGGACGTACATCATACAAATCGTCTTTTCTTCTAGATTTGTCTACCCAATTTCGAAATTCTCACGTTTTCGTTCGAAACGTTAGAATTAACGATTTTCATAATATTAATTCGAAACAAATAATGTAAAACATTAGAAAACCCCGTTGGTCCGTTTGTGACCACAGACGAATTAATACGGACCAACGGTTTACAAATTTTTTCAAATTTTTTAATCCGAAACGTTATAAAACACACACTTGGTTACCGTTTAAAACTCACTATTGGTTGTTTTTATATATTTATAGAAATAGAGGAATAATTATTATAATCGAGAAATACTTTTTCTTTATACCTACTTATATATTATAATTACGGATTATCTACTCACGGCAAATAATCATAATCGATCTCTTCAAATATTGTTCATGTCTCGGAGGTATTATTTTGCGTTTTCCTTTCGCGATCGAACGGCGAATTTTTTTTTTTTTTTATTCCTGCGTACAATAATATGCATCATAAAACAACAGCGCTATGCCGTATGCATGTAACTCCTGCAGGTTTTTTTTTTTTTCGTTTATTATACGTCCGTGCGCATCGAGCACGAGGGTTTATTGGATTTTTTTTCACACGTCATTCTCGCGCCGTACTTGGCACGTTTGTGTTTCTAAAAAAATGAAAAAATATTCCAACAAGTACGTGTAGTATTCGAATATTGCGTCCCATTGTTCAATTAGTCGTGAACGTCGTTTTCGATTTGCAGTGAGCGCAAGTCGCGAGTTTACGAGAAGATGAAAAATGAAAAAATGTTTTCGAAACGTTGCATCCGCCGCGCCGGCGCCGCCGCCGCGGCGCTTATTATATTGTTCGCTTTAATGCACGCGAAATAAAATATACGAACATCGCGTACGCCGAGCATTGTGGACGCCGCCGCCGTTGCACTCGAGACTTAAAACTGATATTGTGCGCCGCCGCGCCGTGTTAGAAAAACGCGAGGAGCGTCGCGCACTTAAGAAAATTATTAAATTCACATTATTTTAATAATAATTATATTTTACGTTTTTTTTTTTTTTTTTTTCTAATTAAACGGGATGTGTATTGTTTTGCTTCGACGGCCGCAGTCGTATAGCCGTCGTGTTATAAACATCGACCCGGCGTGCGAAAAAAATTACTCCGGTCGATTATTTTTTATTAAATGTAAACGGGGGGAAACCACCCCCCGTACTTATTTTTTATTCCGCGCATTCCGCTCTATACGTTATTACGATATCAAATCAAATTTTAATACGGACGGCTGTAATCCCGGTGAAAACGCGTTGGTTTTTTTTTTTTTTTTGTTAAATCGCTGCGCGCGGATGCGAAAAACAACGAACAAACAACCCGGAATCGCGAACAATCGCGCGGTGACGTCATTTTTATTATACGATTCCCTCGGTCTCGTACACGACAAATCCGAGGTTTACTCGGGCGAGACAAATCGGACGGATTGAGAAATCGCGAACGCGCGCCATTACACAGGTGCCGCCGCCTAATATAGGTATACCCGCAGCTGTGAATAATAACGTTATCGCGCCGCCGCCGCCGTAGACACTACAGCCGTTACACATTCATTATTATAAACGTCTTGTGATACGTTTCGCCCGCCACTCCCTTTCAAATTTCAATGTTCTCGCGCGTAATACATTTTGTCTAAACTATTATATATACGTAGTTCGACAGAGTCAGTTTGACGATCTTACCGATCGTCGTCGTCGTCGCCTGAATTTATGGTGGGAGGTGCGTGGAAACGTTTACCCAGCAGCCCGCCGCCGCAGCCGGGTCGTTCAAATCTCGGCGAAAACTTGCGGTTTTCGATACGCCCGTCGCCCGTGTCGCTGTCCAGAGGCGAAAAACGTCCCGACACCCACTCGTCCGAGAGCGTACGTATAGGCGAAAAACGGAACGCGCTGTAGGTCAATCTAAAATATAATACTTTTACACACGCGCGCGCACACCGTACGCATATTATAATGGGCACGTAACGTTACTTGAAAAAAAAAAAAAAAACCAGCGCGCCGGGTATTTCGTTTTTCGCCGTGCACAATATAATATAGTCGATCGACATATTATTATTATTGTTGTTATATTATTCGTGCGTCCGACATTACGCGCGAGGTACGTATATACACGTATATAAAATGTATTGTACGAGAGCGCTAGAGTTCCGCGAGGATATTAATGTTAGTAATTACACGCGGAAAGAAAGCGTCTGTATATACGCGGACGTATATCTGGCGCGCGTGGAAACGCGATACGCGGCAGTCACAATAACGCTTCCGACACGCTCACACGCGCTGGCGTATTTTTTTTTTCCTTCCTTTTTCCGTTTCTAATGATCGGCCGCGTGATGTATGGTGTGGTGTATACGACTATAATATAACACCTGTATACGATTCCGCGTGAATTAAGAATCGGAAACACAATAATAATAATATAACGGCCTGCGTCGAAGCGGCCCCGCGCGTTAATGGACGAAAGAGAGACGTAGTCGCGATATATATACTTATATGTATATAAAATATGTGTGTGTGTGTGTGTGTGCATATAGTGGCGATTCAGTGGCGGCTAACCTGTAATGAATATCACGAAATGGATTGGGTCCGAATTAAACGCGTGCGTCCGGTGGTTCCCATCGTAGCGCGTGTATTATACACGTCGAACGTGGGTACGTGGCGCGGGGAGGCACCCGAAAAGCGGCCAGTCATCGTGTGCAATGTGCATCGGGCCGGTATAATATAGGTGTTGTCGGCCCCGGTCGCCGCGCGCGATATCTCTTCGTGCGATATTACGAAACGCATAATACACACACACACACACAAGTCCAATCGTAAATAAAATGTGCTTGCTTATACGTACGCCACCGCAGCTGATTTATGATCCGGTCGATGTACATGTACCTATATTGTATATATGTATATATATATATAATATAAATGACAAAAGAAAAATAGCGGTCGTCGTCGTCGTCGGCCGAAAAGACTTTCAGACAGAAGAAAAAAAAAAAAAAACAATTCACGACTTTACTGCTTTTTATTCGGCATCACGTGTCCGTCCGGTTCGTACCGCTATCGCACGGCGACCACATAATATTATACACTGCGCCGAGTAGGTATATTATATATCGCATGTGCCTACGTCCAACGACACACGCAGCGGCGACTGTTACAACAACATAATCATCGGCTGCTCCGTTCGCCTGCGACGACGATCCCGCGGCTCTACTCGTGGTAGAAAAACGCGTGATGTATCGCACGAGGGTTCGCCGACGATTATTCTCAATGGCCGTTATAACACTACTCGATAATATAATTATCATGCGAGAAATCGTCGGAATATACGATCACGCCGCTATAATGAGCAGACTTTTTCTCTTTTTCACTAGGTTTTTCTTTTTCGCACGTATTATTATTGCGTCTCATTCGGGTACTTTTTTCGGTAAATATTTATTTTTTTTTCGTCGAATAACTGCAGGTGATCGATATTACTCAATATTAATAGTATTTTTATTTTTTACCGCAATGCATTCTGTAATCGCAGCAACGGTCGAAAGATCGGAAGTCAGAAAGTTACTGGCGAACGAATAAGGGTTAAAATTCACTCGAAACGTATCTACTGCAGTCGGATGAAAATGATAAAAATGTTTGTGGCGCAAATAAAAAAGAAAAAAAAAAACAATAACTGCACGATATTAATTGTCTGCGAGAAAAAATGAATCCGATGATGGAATGACCGGGAAAGAGCTGCTGCGCGGTCTGTTAGTTACTTTCTTACGTATTATGCCCTTATCGAACGCGCAGCTTTTTATTTTCATAGGCGAGTGTCGACCAGTATCGAAAATAAATGTTGACACGTTTCTTCGAAACCGACAACTCATTGCGGTTCGCGAGCTCGACGAGGTATTTATCGCGAGCATCGCGTTTCGATCGAATTTTTCCGAATCGGTGGTTTCGTAGCGGAGTATGTTTTAACTATTGTCTAGTTTCGTTTGCGGATGAAATCGTGGAAAAAATTAAAAATCATTAATTTATAACATTTTTCTCGTATATTGTATTTCGCGCGTTATATTATATGACGCGTGGTTGTTACAATATAATTTTATTCTCGGCTCGTGTGTGTGTATATATGTAACTAATATCCTCGACCCATTTAACTTTACTCGGTCTCCAACGCGCCGAGCAATAACTTATAAATGTATGGAAACTTTTTAATTAAAACGAATTTGAATAATAATCAAACTGTTATTGGAAATTGAGAATACGAGCGGAAAATCAGACACATTGCAAGTATATACGTACGTATGTATGCGGGTAAAATAAATACTATTTTTGCTACAAATAAAAAACAACCGATAAAGTTGCACTTGGAGTTTAAAAGAAAATATATAATCCTCATTTAAATACAAATTACTCTCGACCGAATCACGTGTAATGCATTTATTACGTTAATTCTGATCGAGTTACACCATAAGTGCCTCCATGGCAATATATTATTTAAAACATAATATTATTATGAATGTTATTAATCGGTCCTCGTCCAGGTAATAATAATTGCTTATTAGGTACAGCCGGTTTAGGAATTTCTATAATTTACATAATTTTTAGGACTGCGAAGAGAAATAGCATATCCTCTTGAGCTAAATACCATGGTCGCGAAAAACAAATAAAAATCATTCGCGTGTTAGTTATGGTGTTTTTACGATTAAAATAATTGCGCGAGTCCGTTTTTGTCAACAAACACGTCATACAATTGCAATATGTAATCAGACGGAAATCGTATGCAACGTTTGTGTAAATTGTAATTATATAATTACCAAATGAGAACAGACGGTTTTTTGTGAAAAGTTTGAAAAACAAAACCGATTGTTACCCGTGATCACTATTCGTTTACAATATTATTGAACTATTATCAATTCATTGTTACTAGAGAGCTTATACTCGTGTTTTACGGTCTCTTTAACCGTTGCCAACACGTCTTGTGTCGGTAAAATATTTTGTATATTATCGGAGGAAAAAACTTCTTTCCTTATCGCGTTCTTGTCTCGTACTGCCGCCGGTGTAAAACGGTGTTGGCAAATTACGGACGACAGAGATTGAAAACCGTCGAAAACACATTCAACTCGGACGCTGCACAGGCGCAGTTGTGTTTATCATCGATTCGAAACGACATCGATTTATCAAACTATCCGCGACACGGATGTTCCAAACGACTCCGTCAGTGTAAAATATTGAAATTTCGTATTATTATTATTATTCGCCGGGAACATTTTTATGCAAATCGCGGGTTCGTCGGGCACGCGAACGAAAATGTAGATTCGCGCGAAAAGAAACGACGTTGGTCCGACGACGTAGACGAGCGAGTTCGACGTTCACGAGCCGATATTATTTCAAACCGGAAATTTCGTCGACGGCCGCGCGTCGCTTCAAAACATATTATTATTAAAGAAAAAAACAACTCCATAGTTCATTCGCGCACGCTAACGCGTATATACCAAGTGATATCCTTCGGTATATACCGGCATGCCTATCTGTTGGACGGCACGGTGAGGACGATCTCGCCAGATCCGCGTATCAAATGTAAATTACTTCTAAATGGGCCCGTATCATCTGGCGACGGCGGCGGCGTTCACGTGCAATACGTGCAGGCACGTAACGATGATTTTTTTTGTTTCGTTTTGTTTCCTAACACCCACCCGAGGAGATTAGCGCTTTCGCAGCGCTAATAAATCATTTTTAACACAATCGCCGTAAATCAGAGATCCGAGAAATCTTTTATTTATTTTAATTACACGACAAACTATGTATAACACGACGACGCGACAACGGTTATTAAAATAATAATAATACGTTCGACGACTCGTGTATTTTCATCGTGAGCACTTCACTAACATGGACAACAATGAATGTATATGTATGTATACGTTATTAACATAACGTTTGTGTACGCGTCGACGCGTATTCGATTGCCTACCGAGTACGTAATATTTTGTTTGAATTTTTAAGCTTGAACTCTGTCGGTCGAAAAACGTGCGCTTTCAAAGTCCCAATCGGGAACGTTCGATTTCACGACTGGTAAACGGACGAACGGGGTGCCCCAATACACAATTGCGCCGAATTAATTTGTTTTATGTGTGCTCGCTCGACGACCAACGTACGCGATGATATAATATGCTGATGTACAATAACAACGTGGCGTGCGGAACGACTCGAGATTAACATCTCGAATGGGGAAAAAGAAAACATGAACAAATATACGTACGAGACTGTAATTCCGATCTATCTCCGACAATACACTACTATACAGTGGTTCTCAAACTGAGCCCTAGGGCTCCGCAAGAGTAGTCTAGGGGCTCCGTGGCTTCCTGGGCATATTTGTATTAATTAAATTGAAATTATTATTATATTTCTTAGTTACATTTTTAATTTTCATATTGATTATATTCAATATTATTTGGACAGTACTAATATGTATTATTTTAAACGTTTAAACTATTTATAAATACACGTCATATATTATTTTGTGTCATAGTCAATATGAGATCAGATAAAAGTCGGGTTTTTCGATCATTTGACAATTATTGTACGATAATTTAGTCAATTTTTTAAATAAAAAGCAATAATCATTTACAATATTGACATAATTTTTTATGAATTATTGTTGTCTCAAAGAGACATTTCTGATTTTTGGGGCTCCGTAATGTTTTTTAGGAACATAAGGGCTCCGCGAACAAAAAAGTTTGAGAACCGCTGCACTACTAAATCCAAACGAATCGATGTGCATTGTGCACACACAAACCGTGTTTTTTCCCGCCAAACATCGAATCGATATAGAGGTAAGAGATTTTAAATCGATAATGATAATAAAACATAAGCCCGTGTTTTCGACGTGCCGGATAGATTGAAACTGTTTTTTTTTTTTTTTATGTAGGTACAATTTTTGTACCGCGCGCGGAATATTGCATCCGATTAAATTTTTATACATTAATTAATTGTCGAAACAATGTTAATTTATAGTTTGTCATTTTTCTAGAGCAACCCACGTGGACGGCTAACGTTTTCAAAGTCGGCGAAAACGTTTTCGTATTTCAATACCGACGACGACGAGAGACCGCGACGGCGATCGAACGCGCCTTGTTGTCGTCTGTGTATTGTTGGATGTAATTCGTTTTGAACCACTCGGAACGATCCCTGAACGTTATAATATTATATTCGTATTTTTACGCTCTCAATGTCTATTCTATCGGTTTACCTAACCGTCGCCTATTCGAATTATCTATACTGGCGGGCGATATGAATAAAAATGGTGTCATTTACGGATGGCGCGACGAACATTTCAAACTCGTTTTTTTAATAATAATAATACGTACGTTCTCGAGTGTCGTACAACGAGTTTGAAAATAATTTTTACTGAAACGCATATGCTATTGTAAAACATATACGTATGTATAGTATACGTTTTGAAATGTGTGTTGTTTTTTTTTAAATTTTTTTTTATAAGAACTGCCCCTCGGGTCTTTGTCGATTTTATTAACAGAAGCCGCGGCTCGGGTACTCATAGCGCGTAATACCCGCCGCGGTTTAACAACACGCGCGCGTTTGGGGCGGGAGATTTTAGCGACGACGACTTACGCTTTTTCGAAATAAAACTCATGCGCCTGAACATTTCCATAACGACGCGCCTCCCTCCTTTCGGCTTTTTCGCCTGCCCCGCGTCCTTATTTCGAAAGCGCGTTTTTTCGCTCCGTTTCGCTCGAATACCATTTTCCACTACTTGCAGCCGACGGCGGCGCGGCGTGGCGTTTCCGGTTCAAACGCGCGACACGTCTGTATCAATAGAAATTTGTCTGGCGACGCGTCGACTCGCCTGAGACGCGTACATTTTCCTTCAACCGCGTTACTATCCCGCGAGTCTTTATTGACTCGTCGAACAACACGTGGATCGTTCGATGCTCTGAAATATCAGCGCGGAAATAGCGCGAGTGGGTAATTATATTGTCGCGGATAGGTTTGGGTAGGTATCGTATCGGTATCTATATAGTAAATATTTCCATTGTCTCCGTGAACATTGAGCGGGTGGTTTGCGCGTTAGTGAATACGATTATTTATACACACGCATGCTCGAACAGCGCGCGCGACCGGGGCGACTGTTATTGCTTCGCTGTGTTTTAGTAGTCGACAAACATTAATCGCAGTCACTATATTATTTACTATCCGAAAGCGTTTTTTCCACATAGTTTTTGTCGTTTCTCACGCACGGGTATGCGCGATATCGGTAGTTTTATAATGCACAAGAACTACGCGTTCGTAAAAATATTGTTACTTATTATTATGGAATGAAATCGAATTTTTTTTCCGGACGACCACGTCGCTTCAGATCTACTACTATTCATGGACCGACTGACGAAACTCGTTTTCGGGAAACACCATTTGAGTTTATCGTGCGTTTGAATAAAATTAAGTCAATACTCGGACGTGATATTATAATACGACGTTTAATGCAGCAATAAATAATAAACAATCTGTCCGTTGTAAATACAATAAATGAAAAAAAATAAATACCATCTACACTCGGTTATTATTTGTACAAGTATATTATTTTCTACGCGTAAGAATATAAATTATGTTTTAGGCGAATGTTTTCTGCCGCGCTCGACCGCCGTAATCATTATTTCGGATAATTTTATATTAATTCATATACGACGTATCAACCTATTGCGAACGAAACTCTATAGTGAATTATGTAATATATTATTTTGTATTGTACGCACGCGTGGCAGTATTGTTGGGCTTTAACGACGACGACGATTCAAAAGTGTTTTATGCCGATGCGACGACGACACAATCATATAATGTACAATTAATAACGCAAAGTGCGTCGTGTCATTAAGCCCCGGTCAAAACGGGCGCGCGCGCGCGATTCGAGTCGACTCGAAAATTCGATACGCAATGCCTCGCGGGCCTCGGTACGACTTGGTTTTATGTAACATAATAATAATAACAGCAATATGGCGATATGAATAAATTACGATAATATTTCAGCGGGAGGACCCCCAAGGTTAAGGAAACGGTTGGCTTGCGCCCAAAAAAAAAAAAAATAATAAAAATAAAAAAAAATTAATGCGCAGGAGTTGTCATTAGAGATTACACTGGGGACTTTTTTGACTATTAATACAATATCCGACGCGGCGATTGTATTCGCGTAGCCCTTGCCCGTCGGCGTTCGTGTTTTATTTTTCGAAACGAAACAAAAAGAAAAGAGGGTTCTTCCCTTTCGTGTTATTATTACTCCTCGCTTTTGTTGTGTTCTGCTGTTGTGATTTATCAGTATTCAACACAAAATATCAAGTTACCTAATACGTCCGACGACGGCGGCACGTGTAAAATTACAATATTGTTTCTGGGGAACAAAACGCGATTCCTAGAAGAAATCTTAATAGCCGGGGTAATTAGTTTTTTAACTATTTCAACATGTTTCGCAGGTACCTTAAAAGTGTTATCCGAGGGGAAATAAAAAAAACAAAAAAAAAAACCATCAAATCGATACGCTACTGCACTGGGGCAAAAATAACGACGCGCTGCGTCGAACGAAATCCAACGTGGCGACGACGGCGGCCAACCGAACATAATGAAAAATAATATTATTTGTCAATAATAATCGAAAAAGGTTCGATTTTAAGTTCATATTTGTCGTCGGCCTTGTTTCTGCTTCAGTTTCTGCGGTTTTTATTTGGAGTTACGTAAACGAAAATTGAAAATTTAATTAATCGGAAATATATTTTAGTCGATTCGATTGGAAACATATTCTTCTTCCGTAGTTTCAATATGCAAACTATACCGAATATTTAGGTAAGACTTGAGTTTCAATTTAAAAGTAACGTGATTAGTAGATCCCTGGCGCCGATATTAGCAGTATTTTTTTTTCGTTGTGTTTAGAAAGATCGGAAACCGACGTTTTGTATTTGAGTTACAAATCCTCGCCTAACGATATCGGATATCGAATTAAAAATAATAGCGTATTGCTAGACATTTTCAATTATTATTGTCCTCTACACGTAACACTGATGAGTTATAAAAACACGTAATCCAAACTTTTTCGACATTTCGTATAAAACATATTAATATAATTTCGTTACTTGTATAATATACGTATATATTATAATATTTATATGAAATATTATGGTAAAATAATCTCTTTAACATTTCGCGTAATATAGTTTCATTATTAAAATGATTGGGTTATCGAAAACTCCGACGGAAATTACAAAGAAAATATTAATCCGTGTTTATACAACTTTGCATTCTTTATGAGTTTCCATTTAAAATTAAAATTAAATTCTTCGTAGTACCTACCTATGTTAAAACTTTAAGCTCAAAGCGAACAAGTGATTTGTTTTACAATACATGTATAATAAATAGTGGTTTTCTTTTAGAAATGAGTTTTTTTTCGAATCGCGTCTATTCTATTACGTTTGAAAAATTATCCGAAATTTTTTGAATAATAATACATTTTTTTTTAATAGATAATTACGCTCGAAACCGATTGAAAGACGAGAAGAAGAAAAATTAGATACGAGACCGAGACGATATAATAAAAGTATCGTCCGTCTACCTAAGGACAACGATAATAATAATAAAAAATTTTTATTATTATTAATACACTAAGAGAAATTGACAAATAGCTCAGGAGAATGTATGGATATTTTTCTAGTCGGTCTCTGACACACTAATAAAAAATATTATTTTGATGAACTTTACACGTTTGGTGTTAAGACATTATTTTCAATTTATTTTATTTATTCTGATAGCCAGCTCATGGCGAATATTATATTAATAATGATAATACTAATAATAATAATAATAATAATAATAATGATAATAATGCAATTTCATATTATAGCAAATAAATTTACAGTGTTTATAATCAAAATGAAAATGTTATATCGCAGAATGACCTGTCAAGAAGATTAATATACGATTTTTATCACTTATAGGAGTGTATTCCTTTATAGTATTTCTCTTGAGCGCACGTAATTGAGAAGTGGAGAGATTTTGTTGTTAACTGACAAAATTATTACTATCGGATGGCAAATCTTCTATATGTCTCCTTTTATATATATAAAAAATAAAAAACCATTAAAAAACCGATCGGATTGATGATATATTAAATCAATTATATTATTTGCCAGCTAACGATTTTTTTTTTTTTTCATGAAATATCGTATTGGATATTTATTCAAATGCGTTTAGGTATGTTAAAAACCTGAGTATTTACTCGAGAATTGTGTTGTTTTTCTTGCGTTTTCAACAAGACGTTATTACTACTCGGCAGCCACACGCCAACGTAATTCAGTCGAACGAATATACAAAGTAAAAACGAAAGAAAGTACGAGTACCAGTTTATGATAAACAAAAATAATTTTACCGGAAAATATTTATAAATAACAATTATATAATATGTATGAATATTGAATATTACAAATAAACGTGATAATGATAGTAGAATAAACGCATTTTGTTTTACGATTTAGAATATTATTCAAAACAGATATGGCGAGAGAGATAAGTGGATGAATTATAATGGTACTTTGAGCGGCTACGAATTTACTCGCAAACGGTTAAAATTTGAACACGACGCAACAGTGAGTTACGATTGAACGTAAGAAGAAGTGAAAACAGAAAATGGTGAAATCTGTTTTAATTGGATAGAGAATCCAATTGCATTGTTAGTGAGTTAGTGTTGCTGAAATTTTCACAACTTATGGTGATTTATACACGTGTATGTGTGTGTGTATGTATAATCGTTTATTTTTATTTTAGTGAAAAAGCTACGTTTAACCAGTTTTGGCGACGTCATGATGTCAAGTCCTTCTGGATAAAGAACGCGGTAACCGAACGAAAGTCATTTGTTCCGCTGCATTTCGGCGCACGGTTCGATGCGATACGACGAGTAATATCCGAACAGTAAATTATTAATAACAACGTGCGGTATAAAATATAATTTTTAATGTACGTCGTTTTGTGTTGTTGAAGTCTCTCTTGAGGTTACCGTCGGCGGCGCAAAGATTTGAAAACAATTCCATCCGAAAAGTGCCGCGGAACGAACGACATAATGTCCGCGTATATTATTTGCGGAGATTTATGAAATAAGCGAGAAAATCACGCAGAGCTCGACTCGTTAAAATTTACATATTATAGTGTAACCGAATGTTGATTTCGCGCGCTCGCAAAAGTGAAGATATTTTACTAATACGTTTGGTGAAAAAAAAAAAAAACACTATTCGCATGTCATATTGGTCACTTATCGTTCAGAATAAGTCACGTGGCGACTAATGCGTTACATGTAAAGGAATTATCTATATACACTATACTCATATACTATATACAACAATATATATATATATTATGGTATATACTATACAAAATCCCATGTAGTATTTATTATACGTCTATTTGACGTTGTGTAACTATTCGCATTTCACAAGTTCTACGTGTGGTATCAGCTGCAGTTATAACGTGGAGCATTTGTGTAGAAAACAAACAAAAAAAAAAAAAAACCGTCGAATTTGTTTGTTTGTTTTTTTAAATTTATTTATATATTTGTCTAATAGAACGCAATAATGGCTGTTTTTTTCGCCACGAACTAGGTTTAGTTGACTGTGTCCTCACGGATCACACACATCGCGTTCAATGCGACAATAAATTATCATTATTTGCCATATTTCTAAAATTCTAACGCTGTATTATATGTTGCAGTTGGTTAAGAAACGCGGAATTGCAAAGTCAAAGAAAAATACAAATAAATTAATAGCTCTATTATCATCACGATATCGTTCACGTCGCAGGTCTTCGAAATCGTTACAATAACGAAACACTGTAAATCACATTAGACAACGCAATATCGATCGGGTAAATGTAAACAGTGTACGTATCACACTATATATACCGATTCGCTGATGTCGATTTTGTTACGTGTGACGTCATACTAATAATAATAATAATTATAGTAGCGCGTGTTTGATAAAGGATAAAAACCCCGGCGGATATTATCGCGTCATAATATTGTTACGATAAAACATAATATTCCGAGAGCGCAACGGACGCATTTCCCATTTACCCGGATTGGCAATATTATTCGCGCGTTATCAGCTAAATGGACGTGGCGCCACGGTTTTCGGATTCCAATTTGCATGTACATGACCGGGTTAAAAAATATATATATCGGGCCGAATTTCGAGAGCCGCTTTCGTGCAAACAAGTTTGTACACACGCACGTGAAAACACTATAATAATTATTGTACTCTTATCGCCGCGTCCAAGAAGAAAAATAAATACAAATTGACGGCGACGCGGCGCGCGTTAAGCTCGACGACGACGACTTAGAATATTAGTGACGATTAATATTAATTTCTCTCCGAAACGCGTATAAATCAGTCGCGGACGGTAGCGATTCCGTTACCCCGCCGTGCATTAGCGTCGTCTTTAATCGTCCGCGGTCCCCTCCCGCCCAGCTCTCCAGCTTACACGCGATCACGACGACGTCTTCTCCTCGGAGGTCGTCCGCGTACGCGCGCGGCCGTCCGGAATATAATAATATAACATGTACTCGTACGGCGGCGGCCGTATGAACGTTTTGCATAAATACTTACTTTGTGTCCGTCAAGTGTGTTTTACCATCGTGCGGTCGCGCGTGTACGGGACGTTTAGATTTTGGCGGAGAGAAAGAAACAGAAAAAAAAAAAAAAAAAAAGAATAGAGAAACAGGTTTTCTTCTTTTTTTTTTTTTTTTTAGATATTTTTCCTATACGGCGGCGGCGGCCGTCGTCGAAACCGTTTATTGGGTCATAAATACGATTTTACGCAAGTTTTTTGTCGAAATCCGTGTAACCGCGATCAACGAACGGGATCCGCTTGTTTATCACGTCGTCGTCGTCGCCGCCGCCGCCGCCGCGACTATCTCCTCGCCGCCGCCGCTTTACATATTATTATATTGTGTCGTGTGTACGACGGCGTATTAAATTATCGCGACGATCGTATCGAGATCTCCGCGCCGAGGGGGAAAACTGGCTCGTACACCCTGTCGACTGTGTTGCGTCCGCGGTCGGAAGAACGCCGATTTTCGGCGTCGTCTCTTCCGCGTCGTCGCCGCCGCCGAGAGAGATCGTCGAAACGATAACGCGCGCGCGAAATCGACGACGACGTAGAGAGAGAAAAAACCGTTTGACGAAACGTGTGAGTTACGGCCAAAAGTATCGAAACAGTTATCGCGACTAGAGACTATTATATGCCGACGACGACGGGGAACGAGACCTGCGCCGCGACGCGCGACCCGTTTGAATCGAGTCGCGGCCGTGCTTTCACGCGCGCGCGGGTCCTCGGACGTACTCTCCCGCCCTGGGCGAATACACACACGAGACGTTTTTGGCCGTCTCTTTCGTCGATCCACCGACGACCGCCGCGCTATTGGACGGATAATAAATTTACCGGGAAAAAAAAAAAAAAAACAAAAAACTCGAAAACGACATGGAAACATACGGTATTGATTTAATTGTCGACTTTCTATCGCCGTTTATTTCCAAGTGGGTTTGAAAGATATAGTAGTACGAATCGGAATTCGTTTTCAAACGCGATCGTTGTCGCGCGCGAAGAAATCCGTACGGTAAATTTTTGCATTTACGGTTGTCGGCGTCTCGTCGGTCGATGGAAATCACAAAATATCTTCCGTGTTTTTAATTTTCAACGCATTGAATTCGTTCAACAGAGCTTGTCGGCCACCGCTAAAATATTTCCACTCCAGAAGGGCCGCCTGTTTTCCGACCGACGACGGTTGACGTGTGAACTGCAAATATAATTCTCGTTTGGTAAAAAACTCTGAAACACATTGTGAATACATAAATTACTATTAACGTTATGGAACGTTAGTAAATAATAGACGCGTTAACTAAGCAAAATAATCGTTTAAAATCAAAACAAACAGAATATATTTAAACGGAATTCCATTAGTCGCGTATGACTGGTTGATTCGAAAAGCTTTCGCGTCACATTTCGACAAAAATAAAATTGTGTTTTAATTTCAACGCGTTTAATCAATCAACTTATATCGATCAATAGAAAAGAAAAAAAACAACGTATGATGGTAGTGTTTCCGAAGTCGAAACTTTGTTCAAAATCACATTTCACCCATACCACGTTATGAAACGCGGCGAAAGATAATAATAGAGAAAAGTTCTGAAACGATAACAATATTTATCGTTTTCTCGTCTTTGTGGCGTTCGTGTTTCACGTGTTGTTACCATACTGTTTGAATTAAGGAATCAAAACCTTGCGAGTGTATAAAATGTACAACGAAAAACCGACCTAACGTGTTGAGTCTCGTTATTATTTTTTCAATACTAAACGTTTGGCTGCTGCAGTAACTGGAATTATGAGTTTATGTAAATACACACACATATAGGTATAATTTAAGTCGATTTCATAATTAGTTAATTTATTTAATTTTCGAAAATAAATAATTTTTTCCTCCGCCGGAGACGACATTTATTCAGAACAGTAACTATAATCATTTATACAATTTATCACGGTGTTTATATAATTCGTTTTATTTGTTTTTAAACGTACTGGAGATGTACAGTGTACACGTTTATTATACATCGATGTACGAAAAGGTAGAGCGAATGCTTGCAGTTACGGTCGCGTAATTTATTATATTTGTATATCTAATAAGCCCGTTTTATTATTAATCCAAAATACATAATGATATTACAATGCGAAAAGTATTAATAATCGAGACGAGTGCAATGTTGAAAATCATCATCTACTTCTTACGGCGATAAATGATAATACGACGTACATTGTATTATTTTCCACGACGTATATTTACTGTAAACATATTTGTCATAGTGTCATCGGCAATCGAACAGACGACGTCGGTCAGACCCGCGCGCTTAATTATATCGCTACACTGCAGGCTGAAAACGAAATAGAAATATTACGCGTGTTTATATTCCACGCCGCCGCCGCCGCCGCCGCCGCCGCCGCCTTAAAGACGAATTCAATCGAGTAGAAATCGTTTCGTTTACCGATCACGTTCCCGATCGCGTCGAGGACAAAACAACACGGTTTATGCCTTTGGGGCGAACGCATCTAATACGATATACATGTTATACGTATAAAAACATAGTAAAATGTCCGATTTCTGAAAACCAGTACAATTCAGAGATAATTTACATACACGTCCGTGCCTTTTACGGCGTATAAAAACAAGTCGGTCAATAATGAGCGAAAAATTATGCCTATTTCATTTTATGGCTATTTAAACGCATTTATATCTGATGTGGCGATCTTAATTTTTCAAACCGCACAAGTTTTTAATAAGTCCGCCTGTCGTTTATACTACAACGGCGGCGCGCGCGTCTCGTTTTATTAGGCCCAACTGTTTTTTTTTTTTTTTTATCATCAAACTACGCGTAATTAAATGTGTTTTTATGTTCGTTCGTCGCTCATCTACATTTTTATTTTCTGCTTTGGAGGAAAAAAAAAAATTATGTCGTTATTTTCGTCGACGGTGACGCGGGGAAAGCAACGCGCGTCGCGCGTCCAGAGAGTATAAAAAAGAATCAAACGTAGAGAGAAGAAGGAAAAAAAAAAAAAAACAAACCGAAACAGCTCTTTTTGGTGCCAAACGACTTTCCGAGATCGTGTACACATAGAAAACGAGTAATTTCCATGAATTATATTGCGTACGGTAAAAACTATTCGATTCCCGGGTGTTAATATTCTATTTCGCTGTGTGTCATTTTGTAACGTTACGTCGTCGTCGCTACGGGTACTATATCGATTAGAAAAAAAATAAAATGTAATCCAAAAATGATTTTCGTGTATTTCATAAGTGTACAACTGTTGCAGTTGTCGTCTTTAACCCAGAAGTCGCCGCGTTCGAAATTACGAATAAAAAAAAAAAACTTTCTCGTCTTTACCTTGACGCGTAAATGGAATTCAAGTGTCCCGTTGTTCGTATCTGGTTTGTTAGCGAATTTAATGATAATATTTTATAATTATTATATACCGTCGTCATTTGGGTTCAATTTCGTAATTTAGAGATAATTATTTATTTTAAACTCCGGACCAAGTGGAGAGAACACTGCTGTGAGTAGTATATTGCTTTTCGTTTATTTATTTATTTTCTACGCGTATACGAGAGAGCTGTCCCATAAACAACAAGGTACAAAAACGAACCGAAAAAATGTATTTATCGCATTAACGAAAATGATTATATTTTCGCGACGAATTATTGCGGTAAATCAGACTCAGACTTTTCTATTTTTCTCCTCGTAGTCACTTTTCATTTCAACTTGAACATGTCTTGAAAAAGAGTCTCTGGGGAGATCAAGTCGCGTGGCCATTTCTCTAAACATTATTGAAATCGTCCATCAAACATATTTCATAGTTTACAGGCAGACTTGGGCGTAATATACGTATTATGCAAATTCAAATCGACGAAAACAATGTCCGCGGATTATTTCGAAAACCCCTTTTTCCGCGACGTCGCGCGTTAGTATACGTTTTTTTTTTTTGTATAATAGTCGCGAAGGCGGAGGACGCGCCAGAAATGTTATTATGATGTCGTAAACTTTCGAATCGTTCGATTCGGTCAATATAGCGTTCGGTATCGAAAACGTCCCCAACGCGTTCCCCCTGCACAGCCACGGAGACTCGGGGCGCAAAGGAGACTCCTCGAAAAGAACGAAATTGCTCAAAAGAAACTACGTAAGACGATCTTCGTTCGATCGCCGCCGTTCTTTAGAGATATTATTAGTTATCGTTTTTATCTTCATCGTTTTTTTTTGCTAGTGTATCCGTTTTCAAACGCCAATGTGCCAATCATACCTCGTAACAATTATATTCGTATTGTGTTTTCACGTGAGACTTGGAATTTTCAGACTCGAAACTAATGTTCAAAAACTACGCGTAT
This sequence comes from Drepanosiphum platanoidis, assembly GCA_948098885.1. Taxonomy (NCBI): domain Eukaryota; kingdom Metazoa; phylum Arthropoda; class Insecta; order Hemiptera; family Aphididae; genus Drepanosiphum; species Drepanosiphum platanoidis. The sequence continues at coordinate 3,118,197 of OX402533.1, forward strand.
CGTCTCCGTTACGGTAAACTCACGCGCGCGGATAATGGTCAAATAAGATAAATCGCGAGACTGCGTTTGAAAAAAATGTGTTATCGAAACGAGAAATAAACTCCCGAGTTCACACTACGGGGACATAAAAGCGGCTCGTGCGATTCGATCGAATAATAATATTATTAAGTTATATTATTATACTTACTTGTTATGCGCGTACAGGTATGCAGTCGAACGCAATAAAATATTTGTCCGCGTACCGAATGGAATAATAATGAAATTCAGATTATATTATATTATTTAGTCGCAAAAAAACACACACACACACACACACACATGGCGTTAAACGAGTAAAGCCATCGCTCTGCGACTTTTACGAGCATAATATCATACATAATACACACACACACACATGCGGTCTTGAATAATTAATGTTGTATAATATTATTATGGTTCGATCGAATTCGATACGTTCGAATTATCGACGTTATTAAATACGGTAAGCTAACACCGAAGGTACTACACACAAACTATATATAGATTAGTTGTGACGATTGCAGTTGAATCAAATAATATAAAGATTCGGTTTCCCAATCGGCGACGTTCTTCAAACACCGCGATCGTACTTCTTATATACGCCGGATTACGATTGATATATTTTTCGAAACACCCGTGTACGACCAGTGCCGCAACAATTGGGTGTGCAAGGTGTGCGATGCACAAGGGACTCCGGTTCTTAGGGGCCTCCCAAACCATAAGCTAAAAATTGAAGATTGTCCGAATTTGAGACTTAAGGAAGGGTATTTAAAAGTTAACTTATATTTTGAAAGCATTGTATTTTGTTAGTATTGGATTTTTAAGCAAATGCTGAAGTGGCGATCAGAGAAATAGGATAATCAGGTAATAAATAAGATGTAAGAATTTTTTTAATTTGTATGAAAGCCCATCATGCCAATAACAGTTGATATCATTAAAAAAAAAATGATGAATGCATAAGTTTAAATTGGTGATTCCGCTATTAAAATTGATAATGTATCTATTGACAATTTATATTGTAATAAATTAGTATAGTATAATATGTATCAGATTACAGATGATTCAATTTAAGTTATAGTACTAAAAAATACTAAAAAATTTCTGTATTATTACAAAGATCAAGTAATAAATATATTATTAATTTGGGGCCTCTAAATAAATCCTTGCACACGGGCCTCAGAATTCATAATTGCGGCACTGTGTACGACCGTTACGAGTCTCCGATATTGATTGACGGACAGACACCGCGGGCTCGTCGGGTATTTTACGGAAATCGAACGCCCTTTAAACGAAGTAACGAAATCGAATTGACAAAAAAATAAATATTACGGGCCAAACGAATCGTATACGGTACGTGACGTGTATACCGGCAGATACATAATCACAAGATTAACATAAACTGTTTACATTGCCCGACGCGCGCCGGAGTCTTTGAGTATTTGAACACACGTGATTTCGGACGGAACATCTGTAGACCGCGAAAATTATTACTCGCACTCGAGTGTGGTACGACGTACGACTGTTATAGGATTTATATGTAATAAAAAAATTGCTTTATATGTAATAAAAAAAAATAAAAAAAAAAAAAACGATGAAAATACGGACTATAACTGTAATATACAAATATTATCACTGTCGCGGATATGAAAATCGTTTGTCCGGATCGTAAAATGCGACGACGACCCTATTTCGACCATAAATTACGTTTAATGACGACTGCAGGTATTATTTTGTACTTTTGGCAACACGATTTTGTCGCGAAATCACGATACGATTTACATACAGTCGACAAAATATGAAATCGTATTTATCGAAATGCAAGAAAAAAAATTTGGAATTAGTAAGAAACGTGTAAAAATTATGGTTAGGTTATCTCTCGCCTAAATCAAATGATCTAGTCGCAGTAAAAATATGTATTTCCATATAATCCGGGCCCTAATTATTACATATTATTATTTCAAGTACTATTACTACTCGATCACATACGCTCAATAAATGATTTGATTTGCGATCGAAATAGTTTGCTCGCGCGCGACTTTTGAAATTTTCCGAGCAGTTACGTCGGATTTAAAAACGATCTAAATATATTATGTAAATAATGTTTTATAAAGAAACAAAGAAAGTGAATCGTAATATATTTTTACAACTATCCGAAGCGTTGGATATTTTTTATCACGCTAACTAATTTATTAGTGTACGTTTGAAATTTTGAATTAACTCGTTATAATATCATACTAAATACAGCTTGTTTCGTTTTATGGACGTCAACTCCAATTAGTCGACCGTATATAGGTTTTAATTTTTTGATGATTGAACAGGTATTCGGTTTTCTACCATAATCGTCGATCAGATATTAAATTCGTGTTGATATATATTATTATATTTGCATATAAGTAGATCCGCTTTTGATTTTATGTTTGTGGCGTTTTTATATAATATTTTTATTTTATTTTTTCGTTTTATGATGGTATTATATTATCATATACTATTTAATTCGATTTTTTTTTTCCATAACCTATATCGTAAACGATGAGTTATTTTTATTGAAATTCTTGTCGAGTAATGAAGTACTATTAGTTTAAAATTATGTATTCGGATGTCCATAATATTTTATATTATTTGATAAGAAATAAAAACGTAGTGCAACGACAACGGTAAACAGGCCGTCTGATGACGTCCGAGACGTCTAGTAATCCGAACTCGTTTTTTTTTTTTTTCGTATTACTGAACTCAAATATGAGTCGATAACAACAATATTCTTTACTAACTTTAATTATTTTAAAGCTTTCGTTAAATTTTGTAATTATTATTATTATTATTTTTTTTTTTTGTAGTCGAATAAACTCATTATTTACGTTTTACATTAATCAGACACTTTCACTCGGATCCTAAAAGGCCGGAATAACGAGGTTCGACTGTACCCGATTGTCCCGATTCGAAATTATACCAGTCACTACACATCGTAACGCTATCGGGTCGACGACTATAATATTGTAATTTAGACGACGAAAAATCCAATGGAGAAAACATCGCGACATTGTGTTTGCTTCGAAAATACTAAAAAAAACTGAAAGTTTGAAAATCGCTCGGGAACAACACTCGTGCGCCGTATTCAATGTGGACGGGCCGCGTAGTAGGACTCGCGAACGAACAGAGTCGCTCCAATATCGATCGCGCGAGAGACGATTTGCTCCTCGCGGCCGGGACGATGTTTCAAACACAGCTTTTAACGTTGTGTATAATATATCCTTACATTGTTGTCCGTATTGTACGCGTTCGTCGCGGATCGCCGGTTGTCTAGTCCGGCGCGAAATATAATTGGAACGTTCCGTGAATCGATATGATTAGTCGGGGCGAGAAAAAAGAAAGAAGAAAAAAAAATATGAGTTATGGTTTTGATATCGTGCAGAGAGAAAGTGCCGTGAAAACCATTGATTTTCATTCATCATTAAATTAAATTGTTGGTTCCCATGCGTAATAATGATTGTACGCGGTGCGATATTTTAAAAAGCAGAATCTCACAGCGTCCATTAAAATTTATTTCAAACCAAGAGTAATGGATCGACGTGTAACGCGCTCACGGTTATATTATACGTACATATATATTATATTCATAATATACGTACGTACACGCAGCGAACGCTACCGCGGAGCTTCTAAATACGATTAGAAATTTCTTATTAGCGCGCGTATAATATTTCGTATAATAATAGCGTTTTATTATGCGAACGGTGTGATTTTATTATGACGCGCACGTCGTCGTCGACGACTTTGACCAGGATAGACGAAATCTAACAGACGAACGAAAAAAAACATCAGAATCGACACTGAATCGTGTATTCGAATATTGTGCAATACGACTGAAGGCTGGTCGCATTAAGATCCGGATTTTACGGCAAAGATGCGTACGTGTACCTAAACGTCGAGTTGATTTAAACGATTCGGACGATGGCATTCTCCCTTCTGTCTTTTTCGCTTCGGTTTCGTTCGAATCGCGTCGTCCGATAGACATCGTGTCGTTAATATTTTCGCCGTGCCGGAATTTTTTTTGTCAATCGATCGATTCCGTTTGTTTCAAAACGTCGTTGTGAATCCAGTTGTGACGGGCGCCACGGGTTATGTTGTCGCAAACGCCGTTCCGACGTTGGAAGTCCATCGATAGAAACCGATTCTCAAAGCAGACGAACCTATTCCTACTTCGTCGTCGTTTGAAACGGGCGTTTATCGAATCGGTAATTTTTAACAACATTACTTTGACGTGTAATTTTCACTAAAAAAAAAAAAAAAATAAAATAAAATAAAACACGCTATAATGGTCTAATACGATTAAATTATAAATTAAATAATTTGATGTGTAATTTTTACTAAAACAATTATTTAAATACAATTTTCCACGACACGGTCTAACATGATTAAATTGTAAATTAAACAATTGAGTATATTTTTTGTTTTTACAAATAATCGTTTCGATACATATAAGTTTCAATTACAAGGAGTGGATTAAATATAAATTTAGTAAAAGAGCGCAAACGATAATTATTGCCCGGCACAAAATATAGGCATTATAAAATTTAAAAAAAAATTATTTCCATTTATTTTTATTTTTTGCGTATTAAAATACGTTCCTCGGTCATAATACTTTTCTGAACGAAATCGAACAACAGTTGCTGCCTTTCCGTCCTTGCGATAATATCAATTCGTTTTTAATTGACGACGAAAATCGAGGGATCGTTGTCCTCCACTTAAATGTTCATCGGCGGGCGATCCTCCCTCTTCCCAGTTTACGCCTAACCGTACACAAAACGACCGGCACGCGTTTTTATTCCGGCGAGATTCGATCTCGACACAGAGTAGATGTGTATACTTTATTGGCGCCCGAAAACGATTTAACGACCCGTTGAAAATCGTTAATGATTGTAAATATTTACCGTGTCGCAGAGGAGTAAGGGTTTCTCGTAATATATCGTATTATACGCGCGCGTTCTTCGAAACTATGCTACGATGTTCGCCAAACGACGCGGACAGTGTACCGAGCACCCATCATAAAAATCTCGGCGCCTACGTGTCAAACAACACCCCGACCGTCCGACATTCGTGTTTGATTTTGCCGTTCGAGAGGCACGCGACAAAAAAATTAGTCAATATTATAATAACATCAGCTGTCGTCGAATGATTATCGCACGCTGCGGGGGCGTGACTAGAATATTGTTTTCTCGGGGCAAACAAATTCTCGTTTTAAACGCTCCGAATGTTTTTTAGATTCTGATAATATTATTGCATAACACGATGTAAGTAGGACCACGCGCGGTTTTTACGAGTCGTCGTAATAACAATTAAAACTAAATCGATCGAAAACTGTTTGAATTCATATGATTATACTCGTATATAATAATATATTATTATATCGGACGCGTTAAAAAGTTGTTGTAAATTATTATTTTTCATACCCTCGAATTTTGTACGAAAACACTAGGTAGGATGTACAAAACTCATTTTCTGAGCTCGTCGAGATTTCGAGGAGGGGTGTTCGACGCCCGCGCCTGCCTCTCGAGGCACGTTCTCCCGATCGTATGTAAATAATAATACCATAATATCGTTGGCGACGTGATAATTACGAGAAACAGCGGTGGTGCCGCAATCGCGGGGCAGTTCTAAGTGTTATGACCTATCTCGACATTTTTTTTTTTTGTTTTCAACGTGATCGTCTCCACGACGTTATATAATTTAAACGCGTAATACACACGGACACGCACACGTACCGACTCGGCGGGGGTAGTCTGCGATCTCCGTCAGAGGAGACTAATATTACATATATACCCCGCGGTGTCCGTCCGCGGTGACGGACGACTCCTCCGATCTACAAAACACGTCGGGACATCGGACTCGCAATGATTATTATTTATCTCTCGCGGCCGTAGAAATCGTTATCGCCGAACGTTTTGCACTTTGTACGCGTTTCAGTTCGATAGGTCCCCCCCGACGCGTCGGATCGTTTGATCGCCACCCGGTCGATACCGAGAGATCACGGCCGGCGCGGCGTCGCGCCGTTTTAGAGTCTGTGCCGTTTTTTTTCTTCTGGATTTCGCGCCGGTGTGCGCGAAAAAACGTGACCGACGACGACGTCCGGAGATGATATTATTATTTTAAACGCTGTTTGGAATATTACGCGCGCGCGCGGGAATACCGACTAGTCGTGTCGAAACTCCGGACCCACATCGATAATATATTATAATATACCTATGGTTTTTTACGCAATTTTCTCGAGCGCTACCGTCGCCGCCGCGCGGGAGGTCGGCGGCAAAAGTGCAACGCCTGCCGTTTCGAGTGTACTCGTATACTACAATACGTCTATTATCGTCGGACGGCACGCCGCGGTGGCAGCACAAACGATCGGTTAAAACCGATGTGTTAAAACTAAACGATTGTATTCATTACGACACCGTATTACTGTTACCTACTACCTCCGCGTATTTGTAGACGGAGACCCCGAGGTTTATGGTAATCGAATGCCGAACGATGCGGCTGAAAAATAAATCGTTAAAATCGATATCCGAAGTCACGTGCTATATTTTATTTATCCTTTCTTTTCGTTAAAAAATATTCGATGGGCTCGCAGTCGCTCCTACTAAAATACTAAAACACGACGACACGAACACGTCTATGCGTGACATTACGCGGGCGCCTGATATAATCACGTACGCCGCGTCTCGCAGGTATACGTAATATAATAAAGCCAGGTACCGATTACGAATCAGTTTTCTACCCTTTTGGCGATCACTACAGTGGCGTATTTAGGATTTTGTCAAGGGGGTGGGGATATACGTTGGCAAACATATAATTTCGTTTTGTATTTCTGTAATATATAACACTATTTTATACCTATCGGTAAAAAAAAAGGCCGAGGGAGGATCTATCCTCCATATCGCTCCCCGTAAATATACGCCACTTGATCACTACAAATAACAATGATGACGAAGAACGATAATTTGGTAATTACTTAAAATGCAACAGTTATGTAACTATGGAAACGATGACGACGATTATATAACAATTGTATAACAATCGTGTAACAATAGCGATGGTAATAATGACGAAATCAAGCGCTTTTGCGCGAAATCGGAATAAACAAAAGTTCCAAAGCGCGGACAACGAGAATTACACTGCTCGCGCCCCCCCGACCAATGACGGGCGAGCTGCGCACGCAACCCAATACCGATCGAAGACGTGTAGAAAGTTTTTTCGTCGGAGCACAGTGTGCGGACGTGATCAGTCTGCCGTCGACGACGGTTCGGAAAGCTCTCCTCGGTTTTTTTATATAAATATTTCATTATTTTTCGACAATAACGTCGTCGATCGTGTGTGACGATTATTATTTCGCCGACGACTAATCGACATTTCAATCGCGACTTTTTGATACTTTTCCTTATCGATTTAATATTCTGTCGAGTGACTCTTGTATCCGTTACACCTTTAGTGCCTCAAGCCTGCAATGGACAATGCGCCGCTGTACGAACATCGAGTACCGCAACACACCGGAAGGCCGTGTGAGTAGTATCGATTTTATTTATTTACAGTAGGTTTATGATTATTAGTCTCGATTTTTCTCCGAATCGATAAAATTATTTGTAAATTTTAATAATACGGTTTTTATACGAGTAAGAACAGTGTATGAAACATTTCGTATAAAATTTTCAAACATTTATAATTTACCGAAAAAATGTTATCGACATTTTAAGATAAAAAAAACTAAAATACAATCTATAAAAGCACAAAAACAACCCAAACCGTTTGCAAAAAAACGTGATTTACACCATCTCTATAAAATATGTAGTCATATAGGCATTCGGTAATTTTCAAGTCCCCGCGACAAATACTTTTCGATGAAAATAAAAATTCGATTCCGTCGAAAATCGGTGTTTCGTAAATTTTGCCGTTTTTCGTCGGTTTTTTATTCGTTTTTCGCGTACAACTTTTTAACAGCCGGGAACTTCTCGGGAAATTTTCAAACTTTTATAATTTACCGAAAAAATGTTATCGACATTTTGGGAAAAAAATTTTAAATTTAAAATATCTATAAATAGCACAAAAACGGCCCAAACTGTTTGCAAAAAAAAAGGTGATTTACACCATCTCTGTAAAAGTCATATAGGCATTCGGTAATTTTCAAGTCCCCGCGATAAATACTTTTCGATGAAAATGAAAATTCGATTTCGTCGAGAATCGATGTTGCGTAAATTTTGCCGTTTTTTATTCGTTATTCGCGTACAACTTTTTAACTGTCGGGAAATTCGAAAAATGACCTCTCTAAAGTACCATCTAGATACGATTTCCTACCTTAAACCAATGCTAAAGTTGAAAATCGGACCACCATTTTTTTCGAGTACTTATCGTGTACACATATACACACAAAAAAAAAATTAAAAAATAATAAACACACATCACGGTAAAATCAATAGATTCCTCGTTTCACTCGGAATCTAAAATAAGGGTAAAAGAGCTGTAGAGACGCGTCCCCCTCCGATTTTCAAATCCGGTGCCTCCGATTTTTTTTTTCCGTATCATCATTTTGTCCCGAAAATTAATTACGTCGTGGGCGAAAACCGTTTTTCAAATTCGCGCATAAAAAATAAAAATAAAATAGAAACTGATACCTACTCAAAACAATCGTATCCTTGTATATAAAATCCGTTGGTGGGACTTATCCCCTCTCCCCCACATTAATCGATACCTCGGTGCACAATTCGCGCGCATAAGACTCGTATCGGACTCGCTTCGCTCGGACAGCTTTCTCATGCCGCGGTATTATGTATTTCGAGTATTAATAACATTATTGTCGTCGGCCATGTGAAATTGCGCCCGTAATTGTGAAACGCCCCCGCCCCGGCGCGATACCTGCATATAATAATAATAATACTAATAATAATGATAATATTATTATCGTGTCGTCGTCGTCGTCGTCGTTGTGCGGTCGCCACACGTTGGGCGTGCATTTTGACAAAAGGTCACCTACACGTGTATTCGCTCACACGCACATATAAAACGCATAATCGCACACACACTCGTGGTGTTACGTATACGTTCGATACGTATACACAATATACTTGTTATACATCCCAAGTCGTTGTTGGTACATGTGAGAAATAATGGGAGCGGCCGGCCAGCGAGACTTTTCACTCTGTCCAGGTCTCTCGGCGACCAACTACCTTCCCATGTGCGCGTGTATTATATTATAGCGTGTTATTATTTTATTAATAATAGCACTAGTCGCACTATGAGTATTTCGTCGTAACGTAATCTCGGCCGGTTCGGTGTTTCTCCTGTTCGGTGACATAAAGTCATGTGTATATAAATAAGGCCCAACACTCTTGACGATATCGTACTATAATATCTCTGTGATCATAGACTTGCACAAACTCTTAAAGTTTCGGGCGTTCCAGTATCGTGTTTATCGAAACTAGATAATACGACGGAAAACCGTTAAAACCTTTTTCTACCGTTCGAGTTCTATAAAAGTGTGTGTTTGATTAGTGAACTTCATAAACGATTTCTACTTCGCCGTTCTCGCGATAAATATCGTAACGTCGTCGTCGTCGTCGTGTGTTACATTATCAGTGTATACGGTCAGATAATTACGGCATAATCTCATTTACATTATTATTAATATTATAATAAAAAGCCGGAGAGTAGAAAAATTTTAAGCAAACCGTGAGATTCGTATCCGACAACAATACCTAGTCGCGGTTGTAAAATTGAAAAATTCCCAACGGAAATAAAATATACACCCGTTTGTTGCGGACCTGTTGTTTTATAATAATATATACGTAATATACGTATAACATTCGGAGAGGACTGTTATTTTCGCGACATCACAGTTTTTGTTTTCAAATCGCGTCCGTCGTTTGGGTGTGACTACGGCGGCGGCGGCGGCGGTAGATCACACACACACACACACACTTGCTGCATGTGCACCGACGACGACGGTCACAGCGGACACGCGAGAAAAAGTAAACCGAACGCATTGCGTAATAAATAGTTGGCCAATAACTATAATAGTTCTCGCGTTTCTATGACGAATATTGTGTACGTTTATTATTGTGTTTTTTTTCGCTCGATCGTGGCAACCGCCACGTAAATATTATTTCATATCGCCCGAGTATGCGGGAAAAATATTTTTTATTTTTTTTCAACGGTGTAGGTGGAATGCATATTATCGTAGTGGTGTTGTTGTGTGTGGGTGTGTGCGGGTGCGCGCGAGCGACCGAGTCTCACACGTCCGCCGGCGATAAAGACTAGTACCTGCCGAACGGAAAGAAATACGGCGCGCGCGCGCGCGGGGAAGCCAATTAGCTTTCATTACCGAACCGTCCGTCCGTCCGTCGCTGCGAGCTCTACTTAATAGGTATAACTAATACTATACCGAATTACGTTCAATATATTCGCCTACTATATGCATGTTTTTTTTTTCTCCGCGTCGTTACTCGTCGCAGTAACGTGTATTACGCGGAAATACGTTCGTTGTTAGACGTTCGTCGTGTTCGACGCGCGTCTACACTCGGAATGGATTTCCGTCGATGTATAAAAAAAATCCAACGGTCGCGTTAGGTTTATCAATTCGTATTTTATTTTATAGTAACATTGTTTTCGTGCAGAGACAGTGTATAGTGATGATATTTTAAAACGCAATCATTATGGCACACGTCGCACACTCCTTTCAACAATGTCAAATATCGGCCATTGAGTTGTGCCTATTTTCAGAACGCCCTTAAAGAGTAATATTTCCCAGCAAAACCGTCGCAAAACTATATCTCTCAATATTAAGCCGTTGGAGGGCATTTGATGTGTCGTTTTTGCATTATTAAATATTTCAGTATTTTATTCTACTCTCTGACTATAAAATCGTTCTCATGAAAAATCGAGCTTTTGAGATATGACGTTGTTGAAAGGAGTGAGCGACGTGTGAGATTCGAGTGAGATCTGCGGTTCGAAAAAAAAAAAAAAAGGTAATTTCGCTTTATTAACAGTGAGTATAGATTTCGTTGCGAATTATACAAGGTGTTCACTAACTATACATTTTTCGGCTCGCCGAGCATCTGTCAAATCGAAACGCGTTTGGGTTTAGAATAGCTTGCGATAAATATTTCGTTTAGAAATTAATTCTCCGTGATAAAAAGTATTTATATATATATATATATCATTAGTATATTACACGTAAGAAATTTTAATGGATTTTGAAACTCAATCGGTACTTGATTGATCTATAGTGCATTAATATTATAATATACATATACGCGTAGGTTATAGTGAAATAAATATAGATAATACGACTTTCGTTGACTGTAGTTGAAAAATGATTCCGTCTCCGAATGCCAACGTCGATAAATTAATTAATTAATCGAAATATTTTCTAAGTAATTGATAGTTTGTCCTGGCAAAACCGACTCGCGATAAAATAGCGCTAAGAAATTTTTACTGAAACACTTACTGACCACCTCGGATTGGCAAATATCATTAACTTATTATTAAAAAAGAAAAAAGAAAGCCGCTGTAATGTGTTAACCCGGCCGTAGAAAGCCCAATGAATAGCATACGTATATGAATCGACGAGTTAATGATAAAAAAAAAAAAAAAAAAATGGCGTGTCCGCGTATCTATCGCGCGTATAATAATATTTTATTACTTGCATGTCTGTGCCCTGTGGTATCCATACAGGATGTCTCGAGAAGATTCGATAAATATAATAATAACAACACATCTGCCCCGTTTAGTATTTAAATTTAAAATTTAAAAAACAATTTTATTACGGTTTTTTTTTTTTGCTTATCAAAAACTACCATTTAAAAACGTTTCGTTTTTGAAAATAATGTCGTTGTTAGAAAAAAAATTCATGAATTTTCTATATGTATATATCGTTTTAAAGTTAACAAAAATTTAAATTTTATGCTCGAGGCGGATACCGCCGTAGGTAGGTACATTGTTGCCCATTGATTGCGTATCTAATGATAATAATATTTTGATAAACCGAAAAAAAAAAATACTTAAATTTTAACAAACCGTTTGGAAAATAACGATTTCATACCTAATCGAAAGTTTTGAACGACAAAATTAATTGTATTCGCGTAGAATATTACTATCTTGATTTCTTTTCTTATATTTTACATTTAACAATAATTTTTATTCCGAGATGTTTACGATTAAAATTAATTCAATGTTTTCCAAAGCGGGGAGAAAATAGAGATATAAACATCGTCGAAAACCTTAAAATATTGCAGGTAGCAGAGAATAATATTATTATTATACTTATTGCGCGTTTGCTTCCATCTCCGCGAGACCAATTATTATTATCGTACTGCGTATTTCAGAAACGTATGGAAATCAAAACTATTCGAGTATTTGATTTCAATTCTTCTTATCGAGATTTCACGAAAACACACGGTTCATTTGTAATTCAATCGCAACGCACGCATGCGTACGTATGTCACGCGACGATATTATAAACATCTCTCTGTGCGCAAACGTTTTGGGAACGGTGTAAATCCAACCATAACGCCACTCTCGTAACCGTATACTGTGTAAAATGCAATTAAAACGTACACAAAAATTCGAGGAACGCGGTTTGTAAAAAAAAAAAACGAAAAACAACAAGCGGTCGCAATTTATCAATTCCGCCTTGTTCCGATCGCGATTCAAATCTAACCAGACTACAACAACGATGCTACGGCGACTCCGGCCGCCAATGTGGTGGATTTGTAATTCGAACGCGATATCCAGAGAGGGCTTTCCGATTACCAATACACGACGACTCTCCCTTCGGCAGAACACGAGATTTATTTGTTTCTATTTGCGACTTGGTTCGCGAAACTTGAATTTTCTACCTGAACAAAAAAAAAAAAAAAACCAACAGACAAAACGTACCGGCTGCGATTCGAACGGAAAAAAAATCAAACAACACTTTATTCTATTGGTATACCAGCTCGCATGTACGTGTATATATGGTGTTACGTCGAGTTTTCGCGTGTGCATTTTAAAACGCGGTAAAATTAACGAAAACATTCGACAACCCCGGCGGCGTACTCGTTCGAGTAAAAATACCACACGCGACCGTTTTTTCCGAGCAAGGATAACTCGCGACATGAATCGGTCGATTCACAACGATATTATTAATCGTAATTTTCACCGCGAAGTTGTGTTCAAGTTTTAGGGAAAGTGCGAATTTAAAAAAAAAAAACCACTGGAGGGCTCGCGCAAAGATCACGTGGTTAAACCCAACCGTCATGCGAGTTTATATCGCTTTGAATCGAAAACGTGCCGATTTTCGGTCATATTTTTAACGTGATAAAACATGATCAAAACGATTACCCTCCAACCGATGACATTTTTCCAGCATCACGCTCCTGTCGTGAAATACTCCTTTATTTCGACCGCCCGTAATAACGAGTGTTTCGCGTTTTTAAAATATTTATTCAAGTACCGAAATGTGTAATAATTGTAACGACGTGTTCGGTCGATTTTAATATTTATTTATTTTTTTTATAAACTGTGAAATACATATTATTATAATTTTATAATTCGCGAGTGTATAATACCATCAAACACGGAACGATCAAAACGTCAAAGAGGAGGAGGAGGGGGTGATTGACGTCCTCTCCTCGTCTAACCCCCAGAGTTCGCACTCGTTGCTCGGCGTCGGCGGTAGATACAGGAACCTGGTCCAACGATATTGTAATATTACGTACACGAATAATATCATTAGAAAAAAAACTCTACTCGTACGTACACGCGTGTGCGCGCTCGTCCGAACACTTTGAAACGTGCTACACGTCGCGCGTTTTTCCATCGTCGTCGTTAATAATAATATTCTCGCCGATTATGCAATTTCACGTCTGTGCGTTATTCAATAATACGCGATGGCGCACACGCACTCGTTCGCGCCGCGTATTATTAATGATATAATAATAATTTCAACCGCGGTTTTTAGCGCGCAGGCAAATAAAATAATTAAATCCACTCCGACGCTCGGCGTACCACCTACCGCGACGGCGGCGGCGGCGTCTACGCTAATTGACTTTTTCTTTTTTTTTTTTTTGTAATTCCCGTAACGCGATTTACATCTACGATGCGATACGGTTAGCGTTATAAAATAGCATTTCGACTACGGTTATAATATAGCGTCGTCATTTGAAAAAAAAAATGAAAAAAAACCATTCGGTTTGACGTCTGCGGCCGTACTCATACGAGAGAGGAGAACGGACAGGCCGCAGGATTCGGGCCTCGAGGTAATTAGATACACCTGGGGCTCAAAAAGCGAAAATACGGTAATGGTAAAATACATCTTTTTTTTTTTTTTTCTAAGCTCTTAAAATTTCTCATCGATAGAAACGTGTTTCGTTCGTTTTTACAGTGAATGAAACCCCAGCAGACTGAAGAACGGCGACGAGCTCGTTAATTTCCGTTTTATTAACAATTGTAAATAAGATCGATACTATTAAGGACTGGCACCGAGTCTCATAAATCCCGAGGACGGTCCTGACGTCTCGTCTGTACGAAATGTTACACACAATATTGTATGCGGCACTTTCGACGAATAAATTGTTTGTTCATTAAATAGCAACAGCAGCAGCAGCAGCTGCAGCACAAACTGACGTATTTAATATTATCTCGTACAAATATAATATTTTGTACATTTGCGTGTTATTTATTGTTATCTGATTGGTATAAAAACGTCTACTAATTATACGAGACGTATCATGATGATGGTAGTATAATTACGCGATTTGAACTCGTAAACGTTAATAGCACACGGGCTGATGTTGTCATTTGAATAGATTATCTCGTTTGCGGATTAAGGGGCTCGCGGTCGGCACACTCGACGTGTCGGTTATTTTCCCGAACACGAGCCGGTATGAATATGCTCTGAATGATCGACGAGGGACGCAAACTACTTGAAAAGTTTAAGTTTGTTCATAAACGAACTTCACAAATGAAGTAATAGTAGTATAATTGCTAAAATAACTTTGATTCGATTAAAATTAATTTGATAGGTTGTATTCAATCGAAAATCACGTTTGAATAAGAAGAAGTAATCAAATTCGAACACTACTGGAATGCGAGTCTTGAAAATAAGAAAAATGTCCAATAGTAAGTAATATTTTTGAAAAAAAAAAACAAACTAATTTAAGAGATACATTTTTAATTTTACTACGACCGAGACATTAATATTGAAAAAATCAAAATGAATTTCTTTTCTTTTTCAGTCCAGTTAATATTTTTCTTTACAAAAACTGTAATCATTTACACCCCCCCCCCCTCCCATACGTTGATAACTCGTGATTCGACATTCTCGCGTTGACTTATCCGACGTTTTATACGTATTAGCTCTCGAACGAACGATATGGACAAATTTCAAATCCTTTACGTGTAAGTGCGCGATAAATGTCTAGAAATCTAACGCGGACGTAGGAGAGGATGATAGTTTTTCCTTAAATTTCGGGAGGGTTCGGGGTCCCCGTCCCGGTTCTGCGCGAACCGGTTTTCCCGCGGCGAAAGGCCGTCGCCCCCGGGGCCTTTGCAGCCGTTTTTTTTTCGAGACGCGCGACGCGCCTAATACGGCGCTCGGTCCGGCGACCGGGCTGCGACGACGCGCGGTGCGTTTGAAATGTGTCCAGGTGTAGTTAGAGAGGTGTATACGCTTTCGCGGTGTTCTTCTTTCCGATCGGCGGCGATACGTGTATTTAAATCCATCCGCAGGAATTACAGGTATGGCTGGTATGGGGCATACGGCGAACCGTCCGCCCAACCGCCGCGTCTATTAATATACGCCGAACAGAGTCGGATGTGAAATCGCCGTGTCGCACTGCAATATTATTGCGCGCGGCGGTCACGGCGTCTACTTATAGTTTCCGACGAGACATTTCTGACGCGCGTGGAATCGTCGGAAAACTCGTCGCCGCTCACGTACGGGCGCATTTACCCGCCACGACGTTAATATATCGGCCGATCGACGGCACTCTTGGAATAAAACCGTCGCGCGCCGGTCGGTTTTTTGCCCGTGGCAAATATCGATATTCGTACGTGTAACCACAGTCGAGGCCGTAGCTGGAACAAATTTTCGGGGGGGGGGGCGGAGGGGAGGGTCCAAAACCAATTAATAAATTTTCATAGTTAGAAAAAACTAACGTTTATGATGACGAGAGAAATTCTATTTTTATTATATTATTCGATACACGTGTATGCGCGCATGTACATTTTAAATTTGGAATTTGGAATTTTTACAGCAAAAAATCAAGTGGTCTTTGTTTCTTCTATGGCGAAACGATCGATCACATCATCTGGATCCGTGCACACTCGAAAGAGCTGTACACCTGTAAGACGTTCTAGGCCCGATGAATTACGTAAATAGTTACTGAAAACGGTACTTTTATGATACTCTGTGCTTCAGTGGTCATCGTGAAAATCATATATTATTTTAGATTTTTTCGAAATCGTTATCGGTAAACGCAACGAATATCGTCAAACAGTACTGATCAGCTTCGTCGTTGTATTAACATTATGCGTTATTTTCTTTAGGTGATACGACGGCGAACGATTGCATTTTACAATAGAAAATTCGTCGAGTATAATAATTGAACAAACATCGTTCTTGGAAAGACCAACAAAAAAAAAAACACAAGATTTTTCGACACTGCGGTATATCTCGCGTGGTTCGTATTGGCTATTTTTTCCATATCGGATATAGGTTTCCGTCGTCGTCGGTTCGTTGTCCGGGAAAATTAAATATCGGATCGGTTTTATATCGGGAAAAAATGACGTCGCGGGGCCCATCCCTATACGTTCGTCGACAAAATGTGACTCTGTCCCCCGCGATCGTGCTCCGCGCGCGAAGCACGTTTCGCTCTTCCGACCGCGCCGCCGTCTGTAAAATTATATCGTTTCGACGGAGATGAAAAAAAAAAAACCGTTCGAACCGTTACCGCCGCCGCCGCGCCGCGGACCTGTTGACACGTTTTTTTTCTCTTTTTTTTTTTACGCGTGTCGCTAATTAGATTAAAATCTTTCGTCGTCCGACTAACACGAATTAAAAATTACACGCGTAGGAGTGTACCTATTATAACCGTCTAAAATAATATATTAAAAATCATTACCTGCGCGCGTCGTGATTAATTTTACGAGCTGCGTCGGTTTTCGTCGTTTAGACTACTATTTTATTGTCGTCGGTTACTCCAGATTTTTCGATTGAAAAATATTTAGTATCATTTATTATAGATTGAAAACCGTGACGACGACGGCCTGGTATTATCGACTGAAAACACATAGTCACGTGTATATCGCGTAAACCCGACCGAAAAAATGAGTTTGTCGGTAAAGGATAAACCGATATTATGTTTCTCCTCGGTCGTGTGTTTCCCCGCGAGACCGCCGCGCCGCCGCTCGTGGCAAATAATTTTTAATTTATACTCGACCATTACGTGTTTTTACGAATTTAATATTATCCTCTTATTATGGTCCGACGACGGTTATCTATATATCGCGGAAAACACACGATACTAAAACTATAATATTACGACTATTCTTACAACGGCGGAAAGCGTTATTTCGAAAAAAAAAAAAACAAAAAACCATATACCTACTTATAATATTTATTACGCAACAAAATATCATTTTTATGTTAATCCGGGCCATTATCATATATTTTTTTTTTTCTTTTTTAATGTCTCATGCCGTGCTCCGCGACGACGACGTCTACACTCGTAGGCGATTTTATTGATGATGCGGGTGATACATACGGCGGAGACGGACGGAGTAGAAATTGTGTACGTACAGAATACTTAACATGCGTATCGTATATATGGAAAACAATCTGACACTCGTTTCAGTCGAAACAATTCCCGTTGTAATAATGTTCGTCCAAGTACCACCAGGAACGGAGCAGGCAGGAAACCAAATTCAAGCCGGCAAATCGAAATTCATTCGGGTCACTCGGCACCGAAACATATTTATTCTAACTTACCTTATTAGTATTAACCTTACTTTTTTTTTTTCTCGCCGCGGTCGCAACGGTTATAAAATTATTTAATTAAATTTTCAATCGCTAATTTCTAATCGTAACAAAATATTATTTTAAAGCCCGATTTCGTTATACTTAAAGATATTATTATACTTTTTCTTTTTCTTTTTCATCTGCCGAATCGCGACGATTAACGAATTTAATAATATTTTAACGGTCGAAAATCTTTTTATCGACGACGACGGAACATTTCGTTTAAATACACTAAATCGTCCGACACTTAATAATAATAATAATATAACTATGCGGCAACCTACTTCCTATTATAACAAATCACAACGCGCGTTTGCGATATTTTCACAAAACGAGATAGTTCTCCGAACGCCAGTAAAATACACGAATTCTATGCCAATGTATGTATGCGTGCGCGTGTGTGTGCCTACTCGTCGGATATATTTTATTCACGACTGGTTTTCATTCCACGGAAACTAAACGATTTGTGACCAATACGCGTATATGCATATGTGTTCATTAAAATTAACGGTATGTCGTCGGCACGTCGTCGTTAAAACTTTGCTGGAAATGATGTTCGGTTGTTTTTTTTTTTGCTCTTTAATTTATTACCAATCTGTTATGGAACGAAATCCGTATGGATTTTTGTTTATTATTGTTTTTTTTTTTGTTTGTTTTTTTTTCGTAAGTGGTACGTAATCTATAAATTATTGACGAAATATAGATAATATAACACATTTCCAAACGTCCGGATAAATTATTTATCGCTGTTCAAAGTCGGTGGAAAATAACGTACACATAAAGTAAGTACGTACTCGTACGTACACGCGAGTACTTGTATTATAGGAAAACGTGCGATAGTATATTTTAAAAAATAAATAAATAAATAAAAAAGACGGCAAACGAAAAAAAAAAAAAAAACCGTAATAGCGCAAACATTTTTATGTAGGTAGGTCGCTGATGATAAAATATAATCGTGGATTTTTAGTCACTGTAATCGTGATAGTTCTAAATAAAAAATAATTAAAGAGTGGCATTCCGCAATGTGTCATCGCGACAAATCTACATGTTAAGAAGATGTTAAGAAGATAAAAAAAAAAAAAAATCTCTTACTCATACAAAGAATGTTGAATATTTAAATTTACTAATTCGATCTCGTCCAAACTGATGATTTAAAATATATATATAATATATATATGTATTGGTTGGATCCAAATCAACTTGAAATAATACGTTTTGTAAATTTTAAATAGAATTGATGACACACTAATTATTAGAGTATATCGTTGACTAAATCATCCGTTATGCAACAACTCATTTTGAAAAAAACTTCTCACTTCGTTTGTGCTACATTTTTTATCGAAATAATAAAGTAATACTCGTGTACACTTGTATAGTTTATGATTAAAAAAATAAAATGAAAAAAAATTCAAATAAAAACGTTTATTAATTATTATTACTTATTGAAAATCGGTAGGTACGTACAAACTAAAAATTCAGACGTTAAACTTAACATCAAACATAGAGTTAGTAAATATTTAATTAAACAAATCGTAGTTGTAAAGTTTGAATAAGAAATTAAATTCGGAAAATGTATGGAACGATATTTTCTTTCGAAATTATGAGATTTCTTTTGCGCCGTTCGGCTACGTGTAACTAAAAAAAAAAAATCGATTCCTATAATGCCGTTATAATACAGAAAAAACAACGGCTCTGTCGTGAATAAAAACGAGCCGTACGGGATGTTAAAACGCGAAAAGATTAAATGCGTTTGTTTTATATTTTATTGTGACGACCAATGGCGCGATAACCCCGAGTATAAATCTTGAAAAGATAAACAAAAAAAAAAACAAACAAACAAAACAAAACCACCGTGAACAGGCTACTTAGAAAACGTTGTTGCGGTGATTAAATTGCAAAAACATATAATATACGCGCGGTGTGCATCGTTAACCGTGAAACTGAAATGTCAATAAAAACGGGAAATCATCCCGTTTCGAATCGCCCGGGACGGTAATTGGAATATTTTAACCGCGTACACAAATAATTGGGTTTCAATGTATTTTACTATGTGTTTGGAGAATTGCCATGCGCTCGATTCATTGATGGTATGATTTTAAGAAACCGCGTTTTCGCATTTCTCTCGCCGCCGTTCGTCATCATCCACACGTTCCCCGTATTTTATAATTCTGGTACTCGCCTGCCGGTAATATTTCGACCGATTACACGTCTCTAAATGCCACATTATTCGGATATTGTAATGCATAGGTAGTATAGTGAAATCACGCGAATTCGTAAAACGAACACCCGTCCGTCCGTTTGACGGTAAATTCAAACGACGTCTAATTATTATAGCTATAATCTACGTTTTATTATATAAATTCAACTGAAAATCGCTATGCGATTTTACATATTTCTAAATTATACTTCGCATAGATACGCGGTATACGCGAAACATCGAAAACGTACAAACAATAACAAATATAAATAGCTCACCGCGTGTATTGTTCGATAGGATTTTTAATAATCTATGAAATGAATGATTTTCGCCAACGTATTTGTTATTTTAGATAACGATAGTCTCGATGGGTATTCGCGATAAAAATTCGAAATGCAAAAAATAAATCGTCATTATACGGGCGGACACGGAGTATACGCGTCCAAAGGTACTCGTGGCATTTTATTTCAAACTTTGCGTTGGCGGTTTAATAAGATAAATATTCCTCTGAGATTCGGGCGCATTCGACACGCGATGATATATAATATAAAAGAACGTGTATATGTATATATCATGCATATTTATACGTAGGTATATTATGTTGCAGCTTATGACGTTCGCGGACCAAATTATCTTATAAAATATATTATATGCACGTGGGAAGAAATCCAACACTATTTCCGAGTTTTCCCGTCGTCGTCGTCGTTTCGAAACGTGTTCCGCGCTGAGAAAACGGAAAAACGATCGTCTGTGTCGAATTTCCCGTCTCGAAAATAACTACGCGAAAAAACCGACTACAGATTTACAGCCCGCAAGTTCTAAAACAAACGACGGCGATCGTCCGTGCGCTGTAGTTTTTACAGCAAATACTCGTACTTACGTTCGCGCGAACACACAGGACGTGCTCCCCGGCCACCGACGGTAAATTTTAGATCAGATCTTTTTCTTTTTTTACCTTTCACGAAATTGCGCGTTTACTCTTTCGAGGGTTTTTTTCCCTTCTCGTATGCAATTTTTTTCTCTTCGTTCGTTGTGAATTGATTACGCCGCAATAGACGCGACTATTAATCGTTTATAATAATTCCGTTTCGCAGGATAACGTTACAGTTTTTTTTTTTTTTTCGATAAAACGAAATTTTTCATCGATTTACAACCGAGAAACTACGAGAACGTTACGCGACAACTCGCTACTCGAAATTATCATTTCAAAACGGCCACGGATTCCGAGTTTTCGATCGTGCGCGAACGGTCGTCCGGGGCACTCTAGGACTCTACTTCCCAGAACTCGGTGGTGAATATTTCGCGAATTTTTAAGTCAACGCGCACACGTGTACGCCGCCGCTCGTGCGCTTTATAGTCTCGCGTTTTTCAGCGCGAAAGCTTCGCGTCGTAAAATCAATTTCCTTCTCTCTCGCCACGACCAATTCGCACGTTCCACCGTAGTGAACCCCGGTGAGTCTCGTCTGCGCCGCCGCCGCGCCGGTCTCGCGCTAATGTTTCGTCGTCCCTATTCGGTAATCGAAATCGCATGCGTTTTCGGCTGGAGCTGGCCCGGAGACGGATACCCGCCGCGACGTAGAAACATAAAGTACCGATAAAACCAGTATAATAATAATAATATAGTCGTACGACTCCCGTGTAAATTCAAAAGATTAATTTATGCACTCGGATGCCGTGCGCCGGAGATTTATTGACTATTCCCGTCATTAACGCGAACCCGGCCCGGCTACGGCCAGCCACTATAGTACAGTCGAGGTATTTCCGACGAGACACCGCATTCACGTCACCCAGCTCGGTTTCTTTATATTATATTTTTCTATACCTCTTGTCCGCGTGTGTGCCCGTAACGTTTTGTGATTTGTTCGTCGCTTCGCTATACAATACCAATGATACGTACAATTGTGAAGTTTTAGTGACTTATACGCTTCGAAAACGTAACGTGGCTGCTTTAGTGTCCTTTCCTCTCTCCTCCTATCACACATATTTCGTATACATAGTTAATTAATCTAATTAAATCTATTCCATTTTCAAATCCGCGCTCGAGTAATGATATTTTATTTTTCAGAACAATAATGAGCTGATCAAACAAAATATCGCGTTTTCGTAATATTTCGATAATATTAATTTGTGTAAAGGGCGTTACGTTCATAAATTTCCATTCGGGTGGCAGCCGCGTTCTCTATTGTCCCCAAAATGTTTCCGATATATATTTGACGAGGCGTTAGCACTTGATTATTGATTTATTTAAAAATAAAACGAAATTCGAATAATAATCCGATAAATCTTTGTACGCGATGACTGAAAAAATTAGTTATGACTTTATAAGAAAAATACTATTCGAATATTTACAACTAAATAAAATTCTTAAAAAAACTACTTCATAAGACTTATTCGATAGCTATTATAATAATCACAGTTGAAATATTGTAATAAATTTAATTCTAAAACTACACATTTCAAACAACTTGTTTTAAAGTTATTTCAATCAAGACGGCTATACAACACATACACCACATCAACATTCCGACTTCTCGACCACCTGGCCACCGTCCTTTTAATATGCTCGAGCCTAGAAAAATTATTTCACGTCGGCACTGCGTCGCGAACGATCCATTTGCCTACAGTTAAGTCTCGTCGCCGAACGACGCGACGTCTATAGATAGTTTTGATACAGGTATGCGGAGGTACATGCATATAATAATATATGCTGTTTTACTGATTGCAGACGTGAACGAGTAAGATATGGATGGAAATGAAGTCCGCGCACCGCGCGCCATAAAAGCGAGCGCGATAAACCAGTGTGCGCGATGTAAATCGATATAGCCGCGGCGCGTATGAGGTCTAATAAAATCAGTTTTATTTTCCGGTCGTTCGGATACGCGGGACGATCGCCGCGCGCGATAACGCGCGAAAACAGCAAATAAAACATAATGCTCCATAACCATAAAAACATCTCGCGTTGCGACGACACACAGGTGTGCGCGAACGCAATTAATTACCGCGCGCTCGAGATTAATTAAAATTATAAAATATTATGTCGCAGCTTTTTAGCGACGCGTCGCGCGTCGTTTGATATTATAACGATTCGATCGAGCAGCTCTATGTATATCGTTTGAAGGGGGAAAAAAACGTGTCTCGTCCGTGTCGCCGAACAACATAATATTATCACTCTCTCTCTCTATTGTACTTCGTTCCGAACTCCCCGCGTTTGAAATTTCATCCCTTATCTCTACGGAGAAAAGGGTAAACGACGGCCCCCCCCCCGTGTCTTTTATACACCCTATAATTTTAAATACCGATATTAGAAATTAAAACACTCAAACCGTAACGCACTCGTTTTAAATGTTTGTTGTTACGGAAAAAAACAAAGACGATTACTAACTTATACTTGCATTATTGCCGTTGGAAACGACGTTTATACTCGCGAAAACAACGTAGGTTCAATATTGTAAACAAACATTTTTACAATAATAAAAATGATTTATCCGCGTGCCTCTGCGATATGTATACAGTACGTGTATGAGACATATCTGTGTGTCAGCGTGCGCAGACATTAATTGATAGCGTTGTAAATAAATAAAACGTTAAAACGTGATTTCAAAATATAATTTACTGTTCGCAAAACGGATAAACACCTACTTTGCGTAGAGGTAAAAAAAAAAAGAAAAAAAAAACTTAAAATGTCTTTGGTTGTTTAAGCGTAAGACGATTTTTTTTTTTTTTCTTATTCTCGGTTAATAGGACAGGACGACTTGAATAATAATAATTAACTATAAAAAAATAAAAATATCCTGATATATATATATATGTATTGTACGTATATAATACATATTTATAATGGTATCTTTTTGGTCATAAAAATTAATACGACCATAACATTCTTCGTGTCAGATATAAACTTAATGTTAATGGACACGTGCCTGTTTTTTTCTTACCTGTTTAGTATTAACTGTTCGGTTGACCATATGATTGGTGAAAATAAACAGATGCGCGTGTGTATACAAAAACGCGATTGTTACAGCTATTGAATCGAAAACTAGAAGAAAAAAAAAATCAAAACATAAATCAAATAGCTGTAAATAAATTCACTGTTTACCTATTCGAAAAAAAAAAAAAACATTTATGGTCTATAAAATAAAAACATTATATATATATACTAAGCAACTGCTGAGTAACAGTAAAGTAAGACAGTCTTCGACTCAATTATTATAAATTAAACACAATAAACGTACACAATAGTAAACAATTTAACGGGTTTTTTACGTTAATCCATTTTCGATAAAGTATATTATATCGTGATATAAATGTTTAAAAATTATGTATTTTTAAGTTCGACTCGAATGCACTAAAAAGTAACTGAAATCGTCAGAATTGCTCAAGTATATGCTTGAAAAACGCGTTTGAAAAACATACAAATCGTATTTAAACCTTTTCGGTGTTGTGACAATAAATTCCGATAAAACGAATCAGTATGGTAAAAAAAAAGAAAGAAAAACCTAATCCCAAATAAACCATTTTGGCCGAAATACATTATATTTAGGCATATACTTCGCATTATATTGGAAATTCATAAATGCATTGAAACCGTCATCGACGTATGATAATTTTATACATCCGGAAACTGGATTTACAAGTTTTATAAATAAAAAAGATGTTCATTCCTAAAGAGAAATTGTTTTTAATCAAATAGATAGTTAATTTTGCTAATACGTCATAGTATACTAACGTTTTTTTTTTCCTCTCATCCTAAATTCGTAATGAAATTCACAGAGTGATTTTTCATTTACATAAAACAAAACGAAATTATAATTCCGATGAAAAAAACTGCAAAACTCAATGCATCGTCCGAAAAATCAAAACAAACAACGAGTGCAATGAAATTTTAACATTTTTGTATCGATTGTTTTTATCTAGCTGTGTGACAATACTTCACGAATCGAATTCAAAGACGGAAAAAATCGTACGAAACCAAAACGATCGATAAATTTTTCGTCGATCCGTCTACTTTTGCAGACCGCCACGACATGTATACGTATACCTGACCGTCGGATGGCGTCGAATTATTATTACAAATCGTTACGCGTGCACTGCATGATCAGCAGCCGGTGGCATCTCAAAAGGACCTAAGAATATAACTACGACGACGGCGAGGACGACGATAGGACGTGTTTCACCGAGAAATTTTATCGTCCAACCGTTATGTGCTGCACGTCGGTATCGAACAACAGTCATAGGTGGTCTTTATACACGCTTTAACGATATATCTCATTTTACATATACGTCAATACGATAGCTCGTTCTTATTTACATCGGTTTAAACAGTGTACGGAGTGGTGTACAGCAACGGAAATGAGTTTCGAACGAATGGTTTTTTTTGTTCTTTCTTTCTTTCGATCGGTCACGACGATTTTTACGACCAAAATAATACGGTGTTTACCTACTATCGAACGACGTGTTTTGGACGCGCGTGTTGACTCTTTTAAATCGTACGGTGAAATATTGACGAGCGCAATTGAAATCAAATCAAGTTGAAACGGAAAAAACAAATTGGGCCTAGACTATAGGTTATTGTCGAGATACTATTTTTCATCTGATATTGAAAGAACCGCATACGTTTTGTCAACGTGCTAGCGACACTCGATTTATTCTAAAATAACGCACCGTTTTAAAACTCGTTTCCTATAGGAATCCCTACACTTTGGTTATTGGTTTGACCAACCCTCGTTTAGCCTCGCGCACAATGTTTATCGTCTAATGTACACGAATCGTTCGTTTAATCGACAGCCAATTATTTAGATACTTATCGAGTGGTCTATTTCATTTCAACACTATAAAACCAATAATAATAATTGTAAGACAATTATTTTATAATCGGGCGTTATAATATTAGTCTTGTAATATTTATCTACATAATAATATCTACTTTATTCGTATTAAAAGTAATTATCACAATTATGCCGTTCTAATAATAATCACCCTTATTATTACATAAGTGTATAATATATAATATTTTAAGATAATATGGTTCGAAGAGAATAATAATTAAAGCAAACTGATAATATTGCGCTTTGATCCAAGTGCGGAGCTTTAAAACGTTCGAAAGTCGAATTTCGGAAACGCATTCCGAGTCGGTCGTGGAAAATCGGAGAACGTCGTTTTCAGATCCATTAGAAAATTCAAAAAACATATTGTTCCAAAATTTCTAGACATATGTATGTTTTCTTATTGTAGAAATAATTTTCAAGTATTATCAAAGCGACCGTCGCGCTATACACGACGGTCTGGAAAACGTAATAGTTTTTGCATGATGAGAATAACAATACCGTTGGACGCCATATTATAGTTACGTGAGTGTAGATATATTATCTATATATATAATAATAATGTTGCGCCCGACGAGAGTTCGACACGGCGATTATACTCGGTGCAATATTACAGTAACGTTTTCGTTTTTTTTTTTCCTCCTCGTAATCGGTTATTTATCATTTGGCGTGCAAAAAAAATTATGTATACATATATAAAATATATATATATATATAAAATACACTGTATTAGTGTATATTATAAGTATATGAAAAATCATATCGATTGACCAATAACACATAAACAACGAACGATTAATAACGATCGTGTTCCACGAATACGAGAAAGCCACGACTCATTCATTTTCGTAATGTATGCGATGTGTATCGGCCAAGATCTCGTGTCTGCGGCGGAGAGCTCACAGATTATAACAACAGCAACAATACGCGTATCTCGTACGCATAGTAATAATAATAATAATAATAAATGTGCTCGCATCAATTTTTGTATTTAAACGTATATTATCATAATAATTCCAACTGACGAGATTTAGAGATTAACGAATGTTCCAAAACGAAATACACACGGCGCGGCGGCGCGGCGGCGCGGCGGCGGCGGTTTTCAGTCGCCGGACGTTTCGTATTATCTTCTCTTTTTGAGCAACGTGAAATATGGTCTCGCCGCCTAATGTATATATATATATATAGATTTTTTCCCGTGTTTTTTATTAGCTCGTCGTACACAAACGTACTTACCTACTCGTGTTTTTTCTATCATAAAACTCTTAACATAATATTATTATGTCCTTTGTCCGCGCGAGCCATTACTTATCAGTCGGTGAGATTTTTAAACGGTAGTACCTGCACCGCATACGAGAGCGGCGAAAATGCAACGTAAACCGTAATCATTACGTTTCGATTGTGTTTCGGACGTATTTTTTTTTATTATTCGCGTCGAGTTTTCATTCGAACGCGTACGGCGCGGCGTTTTCCCGAGTTCCGTTGACGAGCTTGAAATATCCCGCGCGCGTCAATATCAAGTCCTAAACAACAGGTTTTAAACACGATTCTTCGACTTATTTGAAGTCCATAATAGTTTATGAATAATTTATTCTCTCGTCGTCGTATTAAAATATTTACACATTCCTTTACTACTACGCGACGCGTACGGTAAACATAAACATCTGAATATAAGCACGCGGAATTGTGTGGCCACTTGTATGCGAGTAAGTTAGATGTTACTTTTCATCTAACTTGGTTTGCACTTGGATTAATCAAAAAAGAAAAGAATCGATTAAAAACACACGTCACACGTCACACGCACACGTCACACACACACGCGTCACACACACACATACGCACTCGCGCAAATTAAAATAATAATGACATGAATTTAAATTTTATTTTGTATTTTTTTTTAAGTAGGATCATAAAATTGAAACGCTCTGCGGATTATTTACGAGTGAATATAATATGCATCGTTTGAATGAAAACCATCCAAATAATCGAACGGTTTGATTTGCAAATTATAATTTATTAAAAAGTGAAAATGATTTTTTTTTTTTGAAAACAGGTAGTAAACCGTTTTAGGAATATATTATTTTTTTATTAAGATACTACGTCGCGTTTCGTGATGCGCATAACCAAATTAAAAAAAAAAAAGAAAACGCGTTTTAGATTATTATTACTAACAAAAGAATATGTTTAGAAAAAAAAAAAAAAACAGATCAAAAAACGAACCGTCAACGTTTCGATAAAATAAAATGTCAAAATTAATCGGTTGGCGCATAATGAGAATTCATGGCGTTTCGTTACTGCGCTCACTGTGTGTAAGTATACTCGTACAAATTTGAAATGCCTATTTCGATTGGTTTTAAACGATTACTTTGATTGAAAATTAGTTTCAAACTTACTTTATTGTTACTATTTATTATTCAACTAATTTTTTTTTTTTCAGAAAACAAATTCACCGCGATCAACTAGCCCGAAACCATATCCGATCGAGTACGACATAATTGTTTAAATGTAAATTTTAAATAATGATACGAATATACAATATTGAAGCGTAAACTGGTTTCGCGCCACGGTGAAGAATTATTATTGATCGTCCCGAAATCTTAGCCGAACGGTTTTTAACAAGTTTATTAAATGTAAACCGAACGCGTTGGAAAAAATGTGCGAGCATATTTATTAATATATGAATGAATAAGTAATTTAACGCATTACTATCGTCCGGCATTCGAAATTAATATAATGGACAAAATATTGGCACGATCGTTTGAAAATCTGTACTTAATGCACCGTAGTAAACGTAAGCATTTTCATACATTATGCACGCGTGCATCCTACAGCATGATTTATTGTCGATAACTCGCACGTTTGAAATTTAAAGAAACACAAAATCGTTATCAGCAACGAAATAGGTCGGAAACATTGATCATAACCGATGTGCGGCCACGTATCCGCGAATATAATATGAAAAAAATAAAATAATGATTTATAAGTAAAAAACCGGGCCGAAGATGCGAGTTTCCCGTTTTCAAAGCAATTTTGTCAGATCTCAATTATCATTTTTCTTTCTTAATTTCTCATTTGCAGTTGGCCAAAACACGTTATTCCACTACTTTTCGGCGGATAAGTACATTTATTTACACACTCGTGCAGAGTGTCATTTATCACTCGGAAGAAAATAATAACTAGTTTGACTAAAATTTAAAACAAACCATATAATAATAATAATAATACGCACGGTACCTACTTTGAAAATGTAATAATAATAAATCAAATTTAAAGTTATTTTTTAAAGTGGAATCCGTCGGAAAAAGAAGAAGATAAAAAAAAAGAAAAAGAATTGGCGACTCTGATATTTATTACGAAACAATCATAATAGTGATATTTATTACGATTCGTTAATTTATTACTTTTTTCACTCGTTCGCGCCAGTCTTTGTAGGCAACAGCCACTCGGATTTCACCTCCGGAATAATAGAGTACGTATCTACATTATATTATTGGTATTTCAATTTATTTTCCTCGTGATGTTCATTCAAAATAAACACGGTTATTTAACATTTTTTTTTAACGTATCACTTAACCAACAAATTGTGAAATATGATCGTTTTTCATTGAATATTCAATTTTGATGAAAAAAAAAAATAAAAAATAATAATAATAGTAATGCATAATGAAACACCGCCGCCGCGCCGCCACCCATGTGACCGGTTCGCGCAGAGTATAGGAAAGACACCATTTCTCCGGTCTCCAAAGATTCATTGTGTTACATGCTCATTTGAATACATCACAGTGATTTAGTACAAGTGTAATAAATTACAGTGGCCTAAATAGTCCGTAGGTGAGTACACGAGTATTGTGTGCGACAATCAAGACAAAAAAAAAAAATAAACAACTTTAACGAATATAATTATAACTTATGGAGTCTTATAAAGCGTATAAGCCGTTGAATGTGTTTCGAGTATACTTTTAAAAATTATAAACTTAGTCAATAGACAAACGTTTTCACTATTTATTTTGATTTGTCCGTCGTCGTTGTAAATATATTATTATTTTTTTTTTGATTATTAGAGTATAGATTTTAACGAAAAGTTTATAAAAAAAATGTAAACAATTAACGATAAAAAAAACTATTAGTCTTCCGCAATCGTTTCGTAAATAATACGTGTTGGTTTTGTGTTACGTATTTATTGGTTCTCGCTTTTTATCCGCGCGCGAAATCACGACTTTTTATTCGGACGCGATTTCGGAGCGAATCGTACAGTATTTCGGAGACTTTTGACAACTACCGCGGTGTTTCGCGCATCGACTATAAAGCGAGAGAAAAACAAGCGGGTTCACTATCAATTCAAACGAACGACGCAGGCGATTTCGGGAGGTAAAAGAAAAGTAGTGGCCGTGCGTTATTTTAAACTGTTATCGTACGTCGTCGATCGAGAACGGTCGGACGAGCGAGTTTTTCACGATTTACGTAAAAAAGCGGCCGGTCATAGTATAGTAATGTGCGCGCGTGTGATACTCCGGGGACTGATTGGCACCGAACCGAAAACGGCATTGAGAAAGAGGGTTTGAAAAAGAAAATATTGTTAACCGACTCGTCCCCGACCGGGGGAAAAAAGAAAAAAATAGAAAAAGAAATCGAAATTTTCGACCTTTCGAGGGGACCAAAATCGAAAAGAAAAAAAAAACCACGGAAACGCGCGTCACGCTCGTGTATATTGTTATTGTTTTGTCCGCAAAAAAAAAAAAACCCGGTTATTATGACGAGTTCCCAGCGCAGGAGTAGTATACACCTATGGGTTATATAGGTCCACCCGGAGCGTACGGTCGCGGCGGCGTTATCTCCGGCCGTGCATCTGACCCACTTTTGGCCGCCGCCGCCGCCGAGGGAAATCGAAACTATTATAATAATGCGCAACCAATGCCTACTACCTGTACCTCTTCCACCTGCCTTCCGACCTACCTTTACGCGGCGATACGTACTCGAACGGGTACACCCCGCGATCGTAATTCAATTTTTATTGCGCAAACGAAGGGCGTGCAAACGCGTCGTAGAAAACGCACCGGGTCCGCGCCGCAGTCGAACGATATACGCGTGCGATATCGCACGACGATACCTTACGACGCGCCTTCGTCGTCGGGGTGGTCGCGGCCGAGGACTTGGCACCCCAGTTCGATGGCGTGTCTTCGATAATCGAGAGTCGCCGACGAGGCGCTCTAACGAGACCAACGAACGACAACGCGAAAGATACACTCAACGCATTGGTTAGATTTAGAAGACACGGACAAACGCGAAAAGATCGATTATATATTTTAATCGGGTGTTTTACGAAAACATCACATTGGAAATGATTATACCGACCACATACAGTTTGCGGCGCGAGCTTTATTTTTCCGTACAAATCGAACGCACCGCGATGAAACACGCAGAACGGCGCGTACGGCAATCGCTATGAGACCTACTCGGATCGTACCCGCTCGATTTGTGCACAACGAAACAGATACTCGGCAAACTCGCCGTCTTTTGATGAGTTTGTGACGAAAAACCTCGTGACAACGAGACCGAAATGATTTCAAATTCGATTGCTGTGACAAGACCAAACAATTCATTACAGATACGTATTTCGACGAACGAATAACGTTTGTTCCGGAAAAAAACCACCGTCACCACAAATGGCCACGATGGCCCAGTATTGCGGTACGGACGGTGCGAATTCTGTCGGATTTTCTCTACTCGTCACCGCGTCCGTTCGACTATCCGTGTACCGAGATGCGTTCACGAGACATATTATTATCTCCGTTTGAAATGCATTAATTTAAGTCGGTACCGCGACCGACGAATATGTTTATACGTCGAAGGAAAATAATTAACTATTAAGGGTAAACTTGAACGTGAGCGCTGTTTACTTTGTAACTTTTCACATCAAATGAACATTATATATTCACGAAAGACCAATAAGTAACAGGAGACAAACTGCTTCACTCCGGAAACGTGTCACGTGCACGTAAACTATAAAAGTCCAACCACAGGACCTACAACTGTTGTGCATAGAATTTCCGCTCGAAATCCACGATAGCGTCGAACGCAGAACTACAGCGGGTGACCGGTCGGAGTGTTCCCGTTCTAATATAATATCATATTCGATTTATTAAACGCTTCGAGTAAATGGAAAAAAAAAAACAAAATAAGAAGTTGTCGAAACAACGAAATTTCTATTTAACGAATTTTTTCGATCGATCGAACGAGTTTCGCTTGTAATAAAATGATCGCTAGGCAGGCACTTTGAAATTCAAATATTATAATAGTCACTAGTTATAAACAATAGATCTGAGATTAGAAGTATTCGGTTCGTCTTCAAATATTCATATTTTCTATAGAAGTCTTCGAAAAGAGGTGATGTCTTTTTTTCCAAATAAAAATTCAAAACATATTCTCAAAAAGGTTAATACAATAATATTATGCAGTTACTGAAATAAATAAGTTATTAAACGTGTGCATGTGTGCGTACCGCATGTCCACACATGGGCGGGTGATATAATTTTAATGAAGTGCTAAACATCAGGAAGAATAAAAATGTTTCACTATTGTAATCCAATTTAATGACCAATTATCTAAAGGTTTATACAACAGCTTAAATTGTATAGTACCTACCCGTGCTATAACAGTACACCTACTATTAAACGTGTCGTCTTTCTAATTATAACTATTGCCGCCGACATCGGAAACGTGTGATTAACCGTGGGAATAACAGAAAAAAAAACTCAATTATTGTGTAGTACTAGAACCGCTGTTGTCTTATTTTATTTAAACGCCGATGTGCGAAACGGTTTTTTGGAAAAACGAACACTTTTCAACACGTTATCCACTTATCGAAATCGACGATTTCGTAATTAAAAAATAAAACATATTTTGTAAAAACGTGCAGACACCCCCCCTGATCGTTGTTATTGCAACGAAACGAGAGAAATCACCGTGTTGTTTTTTTCTTTCTTTTTTTATGATATTCGAACCAAGAAATTGCTGCCCATCGTTGTATGATAATTATCGTACGACGATGTAGCCCGTTTTGCAAGTATATTCGAGTACCGATGGTAAAATGACGCGTGTGAATAATGTTTGCGATTTAGAAATGGTCTGTAAATTGTTTAATCGAATCGCTCGTAATTACAATGTCGTGGTTCGTAAATTATTTCGAAAAATAAATAAATATGTAATCCAATCATTGATTCGCGATGTTTTTTTTTTTTTTCTTACCAGCGATTACACGTTTTAAAACGGAAAACAAAAACAACGTCCTTCTACGTTGATGCATTCACGTCCGACACGCTGTTATTATTACATCGAACCGTATTATGCTTTTTCGACGACAAATCGTCATAACGCGTCATAACAAATCGGAACGGTCGCCAAACACGTCGAGCGTCGTGAAATTTCGAATCGAACAACGACGACGACGCACACTGGGAGGAATACGATTTCTAGCTGGCCAAAAATAGAAAATTTCAGTATCGAATAATGGTTATTAATTTACAGATATCTGTTTAATACTACTTGGTGATAATGAATATAACAATAATGATAATAATATTTATGCCAATATGGTAGATTATCACCGTTTAAGTTATTTCTAATGCTGAATTGTATGAAACAGCACGTTATACAGTCAAGTTGAATAATATTTTTTTTCCATCTGTTAAAATAAAATTTTTATAATTTGATTTTTAAAAATATTAAATGGATACTCCTACAATGAATTTCCAAGGTATGTTTTATTTAAAATTTATTTTTTTATACTTATATAATACGTGTATATGTGTAATAAATTCATAAAAAATGGGTTTTGTACATGTATTAGAGGGGCAATATTTCTTGGGGGCTCTTGGAGGGTAAATGATTTTTTTTTTATAAGCAGAAACATATATTCTTCAAAATATTTTATTCAGAAGTTACCCCAATTTACCCGAAATTGAAATATTTATATTTTTCTAAATAAAGAATTTTTCGAATTTTTCTAGTTTCACCCCTTTTACCCGTTTTAACTCCCTTAAGGGTCGAATTTCGGAAAATCCTTTCTCAAGGGGACTCTACTATGTAAAACAAAACTACTGACCAAATTTCACACCCATAGCTACAACGGTTCCAGCCAGGAGAATTTTTCTAGTTTCACCCTTTTTACCGCTTTTAACTCCCTTAGGGGTAGAATTTCGGAAAATCCTTTCTCAAGGGGACTCTACTATGTAAAACAAAACTACTGACCAAATTTCACATCCATAGCTTCAGTGGTTCCGGCTAGGTGATTTTTTTTCATTTTTACACGTTTCACCCCTTTCTACCCCGTTAAGGGTCGAATTTCGGAAAATCCATTCTCCAGGAGTTTCCGTTATATAAAACGAAACCGCCGACCGAGTTTCATACTCAAAGCTCCGGCGGTTCCGGCCAGGCGAATTTTTCTAGTTTCACCCTTTTTACCGCTTTTAACCCCCTTAGGGGTGGAATTTCGAAAAATAGCTTCTTAAAGCACGCCTACGTCGCTCGAGGAACCACTGTAGAAATTTTCAAGTCTCTAGACCCGATGGTTTGGGCTGGGCGTTGATGAGTGAATCGGAGCGGTCTCTTTTATAAATATAGATAGAAGATAGATTATAATAATTGTTATAATAATTATATAATATCTAAAAATCTATCTATAAATATTGTAATCATATATCGTTATAATGAAATAATTATATAAATAACTTATTATCATAACTACTCGTATAATAAATAAATTATGTGTGGTTTGATACATGCAAAGACTTTTGGCCAGCTAGAACTCTTATTCCTCCCAGTGTGCGACGCGAGCTGTGGAGAAAAACGATTTTATCGAGATGAAACCGTGAACGTACGTGTCGACTAATTTAATGACGTTTACATAACGTCGTCGTCGCAAGACAACAGATTACCAAACAGGTGGTCGTGGTGGGTGTTTCTACGCGCGGCGGCGTGCGCATGAAATAAGGATTGTCATACTGCATAACGACGGGATTCGATACAATAAAAATAATGATAAGGACGAGATAGTGTGCCGTTGTGTAATCCGCGTTCTGCCGTGTAACGCGTACATCGCACATAAAGCGCGACAGGCGAAACCGGGCGCGTTTCGTTCGGTCGCATTGTTAACGACGACGTTCCGGGGGCGAAGACATAATTAAAACGCCAATCGAAAATAATACGACGAAATATCAGCGCAAGAGCGAAACACCACGTCGGTGGCGAGTTCGATGAAATGTTCAAGTCCTTGTCGTACTTTTCGAATTGCGACGGAGAAAAAAATTCGATCTCGTCAATGACCAGTATACCGTTTTTTGTTGTTGTCGTTTTTCGTCACTTTTTCGCAATTAATAAAAAACGGAATTGAAAAAATCATCTGCCAAACGCCGCGCCGCACCGACAAGACAAACTGTACAACCCGAATAATTTAAGGCCCCCGGTGCAATAGCGAAATACGTCCAAAATTTTCAAAAATGAGTTTTTTACATCAACATTTTTGCAAAAAAATTCTCCATCAAACGGTGCACCGAACCGAATACGTCCCATGGATGTACTGTAAAATATACACCGAAAACCATTTTTATTCATGCTGTTCGGTGCAATATCCAGATACGTTTTGGACGTATTCTGTTATTGCGCCTAAAAAAAACCAAACATTATGGTAATTATTGTGTTTATTTTATTAAATAATTAAAGTTTGCTAATTATGTTATTATGCAAAATAGATAATGTATCGACCAATATCATAATACTTCAACGTTTAAATTTTTTTCTAATACACATAAAAAAAAAAAAAAAAAATGTTTTTTGTGTCTCCTGAAAAATTGTAAATTTGGACGTATCGCATCGTTATTGCATCGGGGGGCCTTCAATTCACCTTGTCTAGTCGATTTGTCCGAACAAAGTCTCGGAGTCAAAATCGTATAATTATGACAGGAAAAAAAAAACAAATCGTATTAATAACCAACAGATTCCTTATTTCACTGGGAATATAAACACAAAAAAAAACACACACACACTTACGTTGGAATTCAAGTGTTCGTTTCGAATTTCACAAGAATCGATATTAGTCGCTCGGTATTTTGAATTTATGTTTTTATATTTACACGATTTTAATCCCGGCCCGCATTAAATTAAGCCTAAAAACATGAAGAAAAAGAAAAACACGATTTTTTTACATAGCGCGTAGATGCTACTGCGCGCGGCGGCAACGCGAAGTGTATAAACGCTAATGGCGCGATGATAACAATCTCCGCCGCAGCTCGGACAATATTAAACTTTTTATTTGTCGTCGACCTGTCCATTAAAATGTTTGATCGCCCGTACGCGTGCGGTTGTATAAATTCTTTATCGACTCGCGTTATATTGCTGTGTGAACATTTACGAGAGCCGAGCACTGTCGGCGGCGGCGGCGATTATATTAAGCACAACTAACGATCGTCAGCTGGACTACTCTTGAGAATCCTATAAGTATATTAGTTTACTACGTCTCTAGTATCAGGTCACTTTGCGTTTTTTTTTTTAAAAATTTCTAATAAATTTAAATATTAAAAAAACCGATAAACTTCTTTTATATCGAACGCTTGTCGATTATATAAACTACTCTCGTTTCCCATCAAAAATAAAGGTTGAAAATACAATAGTTCTGAAAAATACTTTCGATCTCAAAAACAAACTCGTTTTATAAAACCGTATTGTTTATTATGAAATATTTATTATACTTACAGAATGAAAAAAGTAACTAGGCGTGTATTCGTATAGATATTAATATAAATAATCATATTTTATTTCAAATTAATAGGCACATACATATTATCATCCGCGCGACGACGTATGCCTACATACGGTCACGTGGAGACTTTAATAATATATTATCTGATCCATAGCGTATTGTATGTAGCGACGACGTGAATATATTAA
The DNA here is from genome assembly GCA_948098885.1 of Drepanosiphum platanoidis. Lineage (NCBI taxonomy): Eukaryota > Metazoa > Arthropoda > Insecta > Hemiptera > Aphididae > Drepanosiphum > Drepanosiphum platanoidis. The sequence continues at coordinate 3,155,209 of OX402533.1, forward strand.
TGAATTCCTTGTTTTAACGATTTCATAAAATCTGTTTCTAAACTAATAGTCGTACGCAGTGTCGCGGACAGTAGGTAAATAAATCTGTGCGAGCAGCATAAACGTCTCTCGCAATTTTTCAAACTAAATTTATTCCGGGGCCCGGGGTGTGTGCTCTACACACGACTCGTGACTTCTACGAGGTAGGCAACTGATTTTAATTGCATACGAATTCGGTCAACTTGGTTTGGACGGACGCTCTATTTGAATACCATTATTTATTCCAGGCGTGTGATGCATATACTGCAGTTTTCGGCCGTGCGGAGAGCGACGTCATCGGCCGAACAGAAACATCGAAATAACGACACGCGAGTGTTTGAAAATATCGTACGAATCTAAAAACTCGAATCACAACGACTTCCGATCTCAGGTAGGTGGTGCACTCTCGCTTACGGTCACTAATAATTAGTACACACTATTAGTGTACTCGCGTAAACGTTCCGTTTCAACGGAATACTCCTCTCGTATTATTACGTAATGATTAGGATATTATCGTCAGGTGCCGCTAGGGAAAACGACACGGTTTTGTGTCTCGCGCGTCGTCGTCGAAACGATATACCGGCCGAGCCTGTGGTAAATGTGTACGGGTCTCGAGAGAGAGACAGAGACGCGCAAAGAAAACCCGGGGGTGTACAATAGGGAAAGACACACATGGCGGAGATAAACGAGCGAAGAGATCGAGCGTACACGTAGGTATAATATTATATGGAGGTTGTCGCGCGCGAGGGGGAAAAGCGAACGGCAAAAAAATCAACAAAAAAAAAAAATCGTGTAAACGAAACGGCGCGATGTGTTTGTAGAGTGCTCGGGAGAACTTTATTAACGCGGCGCACACTATCCGCTCTCTCTCTCTGTGTGTGTGTGTGTCGAAGTCTCGGTGTTCGCGGGACCGGCCCCGTGTAAACCAGATAACGTTCGGCTGATAACGCCGACGCTCGACCCGCGAGCGCATATATGTGTGTGTGCTCGACGCGCGTGTGTGTTATTATTACACACTAACGCGTATACAAACGATTAATGGGCGTGCGAGTTGCGTGGGCGTTTCGTCGCCGCGCAGGACATACCTGTAACGAGGAGTTGTCGTCGTCGTCGTCGTCGTCGTTCAAGTCGCCGTCGTCGTCGCCGTCGTCGCCGTCCAAGTCTCCGAGTCGTAGTAGTTGTCGGCGGCGACTCCCACGGCAGGTAATATTATTATAATGCGGCCCGTTTTCCTCTCTAATTGATGACCTCTGATCGCATAATGTGGAGCACATACGACTATATTATAATAACGCACACGCCCCGCAAAACGAAACCAGTCGTCGTCGTCGCCTTTACTTTTCGTTTCGCTCGTATATATTATTATTACAATACGTAGTAAATCCGCGTCCTATCTGTTGCCATTACACCGCGACACACGTAATACGTACACGTGTTGTGTATTACATTTTACACGTATGCGCGTTCTCCGCGATTACAATATCGTTTTTATTGCTATTATACGCGAGTACAGCCTGCTCTATACGTGTGTATCGCGCGTACGTGTATCGCACGCGGTGTCGAGGGGGTTCGCACTCGCACAACGTCACGTAAAAAAAAAAAAAAAATCAATTATTACGAGTATTTCACATTACCTACACGATTTTATAATCGATTATCATCGTCAAGCAGTAACGATCGATGGCGTTTGTTGTGTACCTACACTGAGTTCGGCGATGACGATAATAAGATCACGATACGCGCGCGGCTATCGTTTACCGATCGATTGATTTTTTTTTTCAATTATAATTTATATATCCACGTGGGTGTATTTTTATTCTTCAATTAACACGCGCGTTTCACATGGTAAATGTACACTTTTAAAAGTACATAAAAAAAAGAACGGGAAATGACCCTCCAGAGTCTGTGCGAAATCGATAACAATAAAATATTATACGACTACCATTATTTAAACTTAAAGCGCGCTCATGCCTATCTAAACGCGCATAAATTACGATATCCGATGATCTATGCTCCGAACAACTCGACGATATTTCAATAACGCGTAAATCAATATTTATATCCGCGCGACCCGTTCCGATTATCGAATCTGCTACATGGTTAGTTTTTTTTTTTTTTTAAGAAAAAAAGTCTGTGTAATACCTAATGTGTGTTGAGGTTTTCACCGAATTTAACAAATGTTCGCGAATTTATCGTTCTTACCGCCCGCGTGTATAGTATATTTTAATACTTAAATTAATTTAACTACATAACTGCAAATTTTTACCATAAAAACATTCCGAATCGTTTTATATAATAATATGGACATTATACGTCACGATATAATTACAATATAATTATAATAAAATTACATAAAATATAGATTCGATTTTCGACAGCGGTTTTGATAATCTAACCTAGAGAATACCGTCCGTTCACGTTTCTAGAGCGTTTTCCAGCGTTTTATTTCAGTACTATTTGAAAACGTGTTTGGTATTTTTTACGCGACACCTCGACACAGATCGCCGCAAATCGATGAGTGCATTTACGTTTGGTACTACAAAGTAGACATTTTACGTGAATAACAGAAGGTGGAAAAGTAAATTTCAAGAAACTATATTTTTTCGCAAAATAAATTCAGTAATGAACATTTTTCCGGAAGACTGGATCGATACGGCTGAATACGTTTGGGAAAAAAAGAAAAAAAAACCTAATATGCTATAATATCATCTATACATATACCGATATTTTCCGGTGTAATATTCTTTTGATTTATTTTATTTTCCATAATTTAATCTGACCAACAAATCGGATTATCGAAGTACTCCATGCGGATCGTACAATTTGTCCACGTACTACCAGCCCATATTGCAGTATATACATATACGTATAAACATAAATTCATCACGTGTGCCCATTAGAATTTTCATCAATAAAGATTAAAATACTATAATACCTACTGTGCGGTCTATCAATAACGTTTTCAGAACGTACGTACGGCATTCGAGACAGCTCGCGAAGAGATATACGTACGTCGCGTCGCGTCGGCGCGGAAAATACTACAAATGAAAATGTCTCCGTTTAAATTATACACGTCGTTATGCGGTTTACACATTTGTGAAGTGGCGTATTATTTACGATGCAATTCAAGTATATTATCTGTTAGAAAGTTCCGCCATGTGCGCACATGTTTTCATACGTATTTAAACGGATACGAAAACGAATCCAAGTGGTATTTAACAGTTTGCGCTTGTTTTTATCGTGTAAAATTACCGTGTGCGATCCGCACAGGTAGTATAACTTTATTACGGACAAACGCCGTGTTGTTTTTATACGAACAAACGGAGCTTGACGATTCGGTCGAATATACATACGTATTTTAATTGTTTTCGGAACGTTCCCGTCGCGTTTTACTTGAAACTCACTTCTGCGACTTGGACGAAATATAAACTCGTTTTGATCAAATTAAATTAAAAACAGCTCCGCCTTTTCCGACCAATTTCCTGACTGAAAACAAAATAATATATCCGTTATCTGCAATCTCTAATTATTCAAACTTACGTACATCGCGATATCGATATGCCGTATAAAAAGCTATATGGGTCGAGCAGATAAATCCGACTGGGAAAAATCAGAAATATTCCAAACGAAAATGCTCTTGATTACCAGTTGGACGTCTATATAGCGCGCCCTTTGTGCCATAAACTTTTTTTAAATTCGCACAAAGAGCAAAACTTCAACTCGACTCCTGAAATCCAGTAACCAACTGCAAACCAGTAATATTTATATTTATTTCGTATAAAATATAAAAAATAGAAAAATATTTTTTTATTTTTTTAGCGCGTTTAAGAATTAAAATACAAAATCGAAAAAATTAAAAACGTGAAAATATCACCTCGAGACACTGCAGTTACGTAGGAAATTTACACTCGTAATACTACTCGTTTAGAAAAATATTTGCACGTCAGTGAAACGAAACTGGAAAAAATTGCGCCGAATAACATTTCGTAATATTGTTAATTACGCGATTTAAGAAACAATAACACCGAAAACTGTCGACGACGACGACAAATACCTCAGTGTTCGGGTACTGAAAGCGGGGGGAGGGGGGCACTGATTTCCTTCCGGAAAGGCAGACGCAGTGCCCCCCCCCCCCGCGGGCACCACGATAGTTGTGCCCGCGACGACAGCGATTTCGCCCGGAGCTTGTTCGCGCACATCGTTATTATTTATTAATATTATGTTGTACCGTCGTCGTTGTGTGTAGCAGATTAGGGCAACTGGTTTCAATAAGTCCGCGTTGTCGTGTCCATTACACGGCTATTATTATTATTATTATTAGCGTACTACCGCGCGACGACGACGACGACCGGTTATCTCGACGATCGCAAATATGTGTTGTTTGATCGCCGTAGTACTACGCTGTGCGACCTCAACCGTTTTGAATAATAATTAAAATATTAACACACGTACTATATTATAATACATTATTATCCTATTATCATCACTCGTTTATACCACATACATATATATACGTATATATGGGTGGCATGCCGGCGACGGAAAAATAGTTTTTTTTTTTTTTTTTTCCCCAACGGAAACCGAGAACGCCTCGCGATTCGTATTATTATACACATGCATTAAACCAACACGATCTCACGCGGATAATATATTTTAGCGTCGACGCATTATAATTGCAGTGATTATTGTAATGATGCAGTTATTATTGAAGTGTGGTGGTGCAGTTATATGTAGTGGTGCTCGCGCGGAATCGCACTGCTGTGCGCCAAACTTTTTATTTCGCGAAACGTACGGACATTATTGTGTGTATAAAATAATAATAAAAAAAAAAAAAAAAACCTCGTATCGCTCCAAGAACTTTTCTTTTTTTAACAGACACTCCTATCGTTTATCTGGTACGCTCAGAGTTTTCGACCATCGTTTCTCGTAATATTTTCGTTTTTATTTTTTTATGGATTTTTTTTTATTCGATGATCAACGTGCGTCGGGAATAATACGTTTTCGAGCATAATAATTTGTGATGTCGAGAACATTTCGCGCTCTTTGAGTTGTCCGCGTTGTCTTTGACCGGAATTCGGCGACAAAATGTTTCCGAAAAACGTGTTATCGATAAAATGTAAAATTTGCGCGTTCATACCGAAACAATGTCGTATTTGAGATAAACGTTTAATTCTCAGAGGGTTTTCAGTTTTCAAGGCAAATTTTTCGGTTTTTTTTTTGTTTATCCGTCGCTTTTGAATCCGAATGATTTAGTGTCGGCGGACGTCGTCGGCCGAACCGTATATTAGCGAATTCTGTTCTCCTCTCAGAGCGGCGATAAAAACAACAAACGGCGCTGGTGTTATGACCCGGCCCTCTCGGCCGCCGACGAACTAGATGACACGAAAACAATATATAAAAAATATAAAAATAAAATAATAATATTTGTCGTCGGAGAAAGCGGTTCGGTGAAATCGAGCGAATAACGCGCGCGTCGTATTTTATGGTTTAGGTGTACTATATTATACATTATGCCGCGCGTTGAATTTTTTATACACTAGAGATTAGCGATTTTCAGAGCCATTATCATAATCTCGACTGTCTCCCTCTCGATTTTTCTCTATCGACTCGCCAATACTTTAAATTCAAACGCGGCACAAAGTCGCATCAATGCGTACTATTGAGTCCGAAACGGCGAAAATCCCAAAACGAACGCAATTTCAATATTCAAACAAGCACACACAAACGTGTCAATAATATCAAGAATAACTCGAATTGAAAGTGTGGCCGTTTATTATGAAACAATAGAAAATCAAAATGTCTCATTCATAATGTTTTATGTCATATACGCATACGATTTCGCTATTCGTTAAAAGTAATTTGCATTGTAAAAAATACAAAACACACAACAACAAAGAAACATTTTATATCGTTATGTTATAATAATCAAGACGATATCATATAATAATACAAGGGGTGAAATTTAGGAAATTTGTAATGTCATAGGTGTGTGTGTGACAGTGCCCCGGACGGAACAGGACAATGCGATTTTTTTCTTACGAACACTTTTTAATGGAAAAAAAACTCTCACGCTCCGTAGAGTTGTCCGATTTCGATATTTTTTATTATTTTTTTATGTGTTTTAAATTATCGACTGCGTTATTACAGACAAAAAAAAAAATGATATCATTTTATTACTTGTGAAAATCGGCCGAACTCATTATAGTTTAGGGTTTTGAAACCGAATTTTTAAGTCAAAAATGTCACCCTGCGGTGAAAAGTCTATCCCATTTCCAACGACTGAACACAACAACGCGTCGAAACAGGATCTCTCTACGACGAGGCGTGAAATGGTCGAGCGAAATAAGAAACGGGTTGCGACGCTCAAAACGCTTGGTTTGACTGTTATCAAAATAAATTCTCCGAACCCGCCTGTCAATATTTCTAGGTCTACTGCGTGTGAGACGGCGAGGCACGCGTAGTATTATAGTTAATTGAATCATAACAATTCTCCAACATAATATTCTCGACTGCCAACATCACGTGTCATTAATAATTGTTCCTGAATCGAACGGGATCGACCGCGGCGGCTATTAAATGTATAATTTCATCTCGTTTGCGCCACGCAGGCATTCCATTGTAACGGTGAAAAATAGTTATAAACACACACACAAATTAGAACCGCAGTGGAAGTTTTACCAATATTATCTCTCGTTTGTACACGAGTAGTAATTGCATTGACTTAATAACAGCGTATATTATTTATTATTATGGAATAATAACGTTCGGCTCAAATATAATAATACGATATTGAATTGCATAATTTTTTTTTTCCAACCGCTACCTAAACAAATCGAATTAATCGGTTTCACCGCGAACAATCCCCGTCCCGTTATAACGATATCGCGTTTTACCACGACATTTCACACACGAAACGTGTATTTTGGAACCCTTTTGATGTTTCTTTATAATTTCAGAACTACAGTCTGTTTCATTCTCTCCGCGGCGATTTCAAAGAATCTCCCTTATGAGCGTATATTTCTATCGTCGGACATTGTTAACAAAACAGTAATAGGACAATATAACAGTGCAAGTTCGTTCGGTTCGTTAATTTTTATCTAGAGAAAGCAGAAAACGGAAATTTTCAAAAAAACCGCGTTCCTTACTTTGACGAAAATTAAATTAAATTTCGTTCGTAGTATCGAAATAGTATAATATATCCATTTTACTAGAAAATTTGTTCTCTCGTCGAGTTTCGTCGTGATTTCCGCAAACTTTTTCGCGAACATTTTCTTATCGCGGCGCAAACGAATTTTCGCTCATTTGAATACGCTCAACGATAAAACTCAAAGCGCGCTCGTGTTTTGTATTCGGCTTTAAAGACGTGCGCCAAACGCCGAATATTTTCGTTGAAAGTTTTTACGATTTTTTTCGTTTTATTTCCGTACAATTTGTGCAATCGTTCCGCGATCCGAGAAGCTTATAAAATCTACGTTTGAAACGTAACGTCGTCGATAAAAACTCACGCTAACGGTTATTGAAGTTCTTAAATGATGTACTACAACAAAACATTATTCTATCGAGAGGTCAACATACCGTTTGCTTGAAAATTGTAAACATTCGTACAATGATAAAAATATCCTACGCCGACATTATTATATAATGTACAGCCAACAGATTATTAAAACTGAATATTTAAAACGTATATTTTAAATTACACGATTGGCCATCGAATTAAACTATTAACATCTTCGCGTAAAAACAACGTTTTACATTGAGTAAATTAATATTAATTTTTTCCAACTTGATAATAAAAAAACTTTTTATATATATTTTTTTTCGAATACCGACGTATTATATATATATACAGCGAAACCTCTCTTAACGGACACCTCTCAATAACGGACACGTTTTCGGGTGCCGACACAGCGCCCTAATACGTAAATATTATTTTATATTGATTTTTTCCCAACAGCCGACACCTCTTAATATCGGACATTTTCGACAGCCCCGTGGGTTTATCGCTGTATATAAATATACTTCAACGAATAAAATGTCTGATAATATATTACAGTCGTTTTCGATCGAATCACATCGACGCTTATATTTCCGAATCGATCGGGCCATCGATAAAGTCTTTCTCCTGATCGAGAAACAAAAATCAATGTTTTCGAGGTTTTCCGTTTCTGTTTTTTTTTTTCACATCGAATTTAATTATAAACAATAACGTATCGCCGTACATGTTATGAAATCGATGTGCAACATTTCGCATTGAATTTCATCAGCAAATAATAATCTGCGCACCGGCGATTTTTCGTGTCGATAACAACGGTACAAAGATACGAACTGTATTTGCATAATAGATACAGATCTCTTTTCACTCTCATCTTTTGAAAAATCAATGGGAAAATCAATGAAAATAAAAATTCCACTTTATTACAGTAATATTACTATTTATATATAAGTATAATGTCTTTATGAAAAATAAAAATAAAAAATTGATTTTCGACATAATAATATGCTCGGTCAAACGGAATAATATTATGTTTTTATCTATTTTGAGCCTTTCAAACGTATCGAGTTAGAATTAATTAATAAGCACACGGATTACATACACTCGGATATAAATGCGGCAACGAAGAAAACGATAAAAAATTATTAGCGTTTTAATTATTTCGAACGAATTCGAACAAAACTCGTAACCAGTTATTGACTTTACGGTCGTGAAATTATATTTTTCTGAACAGAAAATACAAACAACTCCGACGAAATACATACAATTATTGTCTTTTCGATGACATAAATTTGTTAAAAAGTAAAATCAACATTTTAAAAACCTCATAAAGGAACAGTTTAAACAACAAAGGGTACGCCGAAAGTCATTTGAGCGCTAATTTTAGGGTCTAGAAGTGTTTCTTTGTGCTAAGATAAATTCAAATGACTTATAATAGAGAACTCGTCCGTCAAAATAAATGATAATATGAAGAAACATGTTTGTGAAAATTATACAATATCATATGATATTTGGTCGAGAATCTTTTATGTTTCAAAATCAAATACATCCTGCATGGTGTACGGAAAGTATTAAGAAATAGTATTTATTTGGTTTTTTTGATTTGTTGATTTTCGACATAGAACGTCTTTGTTGTAATATCACTTACATATTTTCTCTCATAACTATAAATGTACGATAATATTATTAATGAATTATTTATGATTCGAACAAACCTAGGAGCGTACATTTTTTTTTTTTTTTTTTACGTATGTAAACACGTTTTCGGTCGAAGGACCACTCTAAAGTTTCATTAAATCCCTCTATCGGACGTCTCTGTCAGGTTTGATTCGGAAGATGGTACATTAAACAAGTTGTTAGAGGATTATAAATTATAATATGGTCGTTTTATAATACATTTTAAATAAATAAAAACTGTGAAATAACAGAACGATTTAAAAAAAAAAAAAAAAACCTTGTTTTGTACAAAATCGATTAGATTATTTAGTCTCGGGTAGTTAAAGATAATATTCTGTTTTCGTTTTTTTTTTTCTTTTTATTAATCGTTTTTTTTTATTTTTACTAATCGTTTTTTTTTTCTTTTTACTAATCGTTTTTTTTTTTTTTTCCAAAGGTAACATACAAATCAATTATTACGCAAAACTTATGGAAATGTACGAACATTAAAATTACCATGTCATATTTTCCACGCGACGTCAACAATAATGAATTGAATTTTGATATTGAAATTCGTCTCGAACATTTTTGGTTTTTTTTCTTTGGGAAGAGAGAGAGAGAGAGTGAGTAAATTTAATTTATTTTTATTTAATGAAAGACCCTAGTGCCGTGAACAAAATATATTTCATATATGTATTATCGAATTCGATATAATTATAGTTCAGAAATAATTAAAATATATTTAAATCGAATGAACGCGCTTTTAAATCAGGTATGATTTTTACAATAATAAACTATCAATTAATTATGATACTATGAAAGATCATTGATGTGAACTCGAATAACTATCGTATTGAATTTTATTTTTTTACAATAATATTTAAATCTGACGCTTTTGATATATCGTGTACTTGCGATTGAAATATACATGTATAAATAAATATAAAACCGTATGCATTTAAGTTAAATGTAAAAGGTTTTACATATTTATTCGAATTAAAATCACATAATATATATATATATATAAACAATATAATATAACCCTAACCTGACCGTAAAAACTGCTCATAGTAAGTGTGCATTAAAGTTATTAAATCGTATTGTTTCACGAGATACCAAAGTACTTGATTTACAAGATAACAAAGCGATCTTGTCAACGCTATACTATTTATTATTACATAAACTCGTATTATGGACGTCTGGCGCGTTAATTTTTGTTATATTTCATTCACAGACAACGCGTACAACGTAAAAATTTGTAATATTTTCCACGTGTTCACTACGATAATACTTAAAAAAATAAATAAATATTATGTATATTTATGTATGGCCGGATCTAAAAACGGCTACATTCGCAGTGGTCTACACGCCTCTCTCTCTCCGATTGCACAATGATTGTTTTAGAAACGAATCGTAAGACTCCCATAGACTATAATATATTATCGTTGTATAACTAGAACGAGTACGATGTCGAGTAATAACCGTTCGATAATAGTGGTTGGTCGTGAATTAAAAATTGAATATCGAAAAAATTAGCCGACCGTGTCTCTGCGATCTAAGGTGGTACCGTGTGAGTTTGACAAAGTGAGAGGCTCGTTTGGAGAAGTGCCTATACGTTTTCGAGATGATTCCATTAGACCAAAGACCACCTTGAACATTGTAAAAGGTTTTTTTTTTTTTCGCTTCTAACTCGTTAATAATAATGACTCTGACAGGTCTCATAAAACATTATATCAAAGTGGTACACTTCAATAATAACATGATACCGAGAGATCTTACAATTAGTCGTAATTTCACCATGATCCAAGAACGCGTCTCACGATTTTCTTTTATAGGCGATTAGCAATAGACCGACGACGAACAATACAATCGAAACGGACCGCGATTTACTTGGTAACCTAATAAATTGAAAGAAGAAAAAGCTACGTTTATTTTTATTTTTCGACGACTACCAGGGGCGATAATATTTTACCACTCGGATCTTGGACGAAGCGATATTTACTATACGTGTATCGGTTTCAAAATGATAACAATATAATATAAATTATAATAATGTGTGTGTTCGATTTCCAATCTTTTTGGCGACGACTTTTTGAGCTTCGATGGAAAAGGTAGACGAAAACAAATATTCACCGAGAAAACCGCACGGACGTCTGCGGGGGTTCCCTCGCAACGAAAACCCTCCAAGTACAATTTGTGAATTGGGTGTCTTCAAAACTAACGAAATTATGTGAGCACGTGTACCGGAGAAATCCCTCCGAGTATATAAAATCGATAAGAATGCGAGTATTTTCGATCCGTTTCCAATTATACGCGGCAGCCGGATGAAAAAACACGCTTTCAATTGTACGCAGTATAAAACGCGATCGCCAAGAACGTTTATTTCCTCCTCCTCCCCCCCCCCCTCACCCCGTCACTCGGATACCTACTTGAAAAGAAAATATTACCTCTCCGTACGGACGGTTCTACGCGTGATTTTCGATAAGGAAAAAAATATTATATTTTTATACAAACGCGCCCGCGTTACGGAACAATAATATATTATAATATGCGCCAACTCGACAATCACTTTTACGGGTACACTGCGCAATATCGCACGCACTGTATTAACTGAAAATACCGAGAAAAATACGACAAAGAATCGCCGCTCTAACGTAGACCTGCAGTGTTCAAAGGCTCCTTGGCAAATATTATTGGGCAGAGAAAAGCGTATATTAAAAAAAAAAAAAGACGCGCGACCCGGGACTTCTTGACGTTTTTCGTATACGACGCGGCGCTGCGATTACGTACATTCGCGCGTCGTCCGGCCAAGTAAAAAAGTCGAATTATTTCGTCGGCGCACGCGAGTAATAGAATTATTTCTATCGTGTAAAATAGTTCTAGCGCTGCCGCGTCCTCGGCGTGTCGTCGTTCGAAATGATATAACGACCGCGCGAAAAATAATTCCGTGACTCAAAACATAACCGATCTATACGTATATATACCGGAAAAATAAAAAACGATAAATTATATTATATTATAAAACGTCGCCGATTTCGATGGGAAAACTGGAGGACGAATCGACACGTACAATAGTTGTGTACTTTTGTAGTGGAAAATTCATTATTTTATCGCCAGAAATTACGCAATCCGTTATTATATTCGTTACGACGTATACGATAAGACATCACTATAGTGGTATACACGCCACTAATCGGTGTATATTTCGACGCAAATTATTCTATGAAATTACGCGCGATCGATGTAACGCCACGCTGCAGGTATACGCGGGCGTGATGGAAGATTTAACTCAAAACGCGAATCACGTCATATCGTATTGATCATTACTACAAGTGCATCGCGGAACGAATAAATATATACAATAAACACTGTCCAATAATTACGGCCATATATGATTGAAGCACGTCAATCTTTCCATCGTCGAATGGATCCTTTTCACATTTCTATCTATCGTATCCACTCGTGTGGGACGATGATATTTCAATTCGTACAAAAGAAAAAACCTTTTTTTCGGCCCGTCGGCCTTCGACTTTCAAACGACCACCCGTGTTTTTATAATTATTTCAAATTCTCTGAGAAAATCTTAAATCGCAAAACACAAACGGTTAACTCTTAGTGGTCGATTGTAATCTTAATTTTTGTCAAAGTTATACTCTACTTAAAAACATAATAGTCTCTTTTATATTATAATATACGTACATTAAAACAATATTATTTCATCGTAGACTGAATTGTTTAACTAGTGAAAAAACATTGGTCTCAAGCATTTTCATAATCAAAATAAGTACATTTCGTTTCGTACAATTTCGTTTCGTCGATCGACCTTAAAATAATAATAATAAAAAAAAAAGCTTTCACAGTGCATGCGCAATATACGTATAAAAAATTTTCAACGGCAGATAATGCATGAAAAACACCCCGCGATTTCATTCGAATATATTCGCACGTTTAATCAATCGGTACGACACGGAATATTAATAAATTTAATTGCGCTCGTAATTCCATTTTCGTTTGTCGCCTATTTTATGTACACCGATAATAATTTACCATATATTAAGCTTCTTCAAACACACGGCGTTTCATACTATTGGATCGGTATTTTTATTCCTAAAAACACTTGAGCTTTTTGAACGTGACATCGTCACGTTCAAAACGTTGGCGATTATTAAAACTGGTTCTATATTTATTGATGCCGGAGCTCGGATTTATAAGTAAACTACCTATTTAATAAAAAAAAACCGAAATATGTGTAAATATATGTGAAGTAAAAAAAAAAAAAAAAAACACGTGATTACATAGATAAACAAATAGATATAGCTTGTTTGAAATGGGTAAACGCGACGTCTTTGTGTTCGGTGGTCGCCGATTATAATAATATGTTACAATAATATTAGAAAACGTTGACCAATTATTGAAACAGCTGATTTGTCACACTCCAATGAATACAGTTGCTATATATTTTATTCGAAGACGACAAATTTTATAAAACGCGAATAGAATACTACTCGTTTTAGTAGTCCTTCGGCGTTTCAAATCATTAATAATACGATTAAAAGTACACCAAAAACATAACCGTTTGCCCTGAACGTAAATGTTCATTTCTGCTCTTGCCACAGCTACACGCGCGAGGCGCATCGTTAAAACTGGGTTGCAAAAAAAAAAAACACAAAAAATTAACATACCATAGCGTCTCGTTAAAAAATTTAACGCGCCAATCGGAGATGACAGTTAAATATTTTACTAAACGTTTGGTGAACATTTTAAATCTCGGTTATATCAATATCCACACGCGGATACCGAAAATCGATGTCATATTATGTTGACAATGCTAACAATGATTTGAAAATGTACTTGACAACGTGTAATTAAAAACTCGTGAAATAGCAATAGGTAATAATAGTAGTTATACGATAGACCTATGTCAGAGTGTCGAGCGACCTATTCGAAAATAAATGTTGGCTATTTAAATAGTAAATCATAAAAACAACGTTTGAATGTTCAGTGTTTAGTTTGTTAATTTTTAATTCACGACACAACGACGACGGATGAAAGATTAATCGACACGATCTAGAAAACTTATTAATACTTATATTTTACCGCGTGTTTTAGCTCACAGACAAGTTTCAAGCGATTATAATATTAAATCGTATGAAATCGCTCTTGTTTTTTTTTTTAAAAAATTACGAATAATAATATATTATCAAGAGTGACATAAAAATTATTTTATTTCTCTCGTTTTTCGACGAGTTAATTAACGTACAGCAGCGTTTAGAACATAAGAATCCGTCGTGCGCCAATAATATTGTGCTTTTTTCGAAAAATTTAAACACGCTGTTTTATTAAGTCGTAATTTAAATTTTACCAAGTTGTAATTTTTAAAAAAAAAATAAAACAGTTTAATTGGCGTAATACTACTACGTACAATGTTATCGATTCGTAACTATACGCGCGTATAATTTGTAATTTTCGTCGATTTTTAGCTTCATTTTATCGGCATGGAATAGCAGCACAGTCCGTTACTGATTTTTATTATACTATTGTTGAAATCAAACGTAATTAAAATATAGAACAAACTATATAATCGCGATAATTGCGTCTTGATAAGAACACAATATATTAATATTGATTAATAACAAGAGATTATACTCTATTGGGCGTCAATAATAGATTAAAATTATCTCGTCGAAATTCATCGGAGCATTATAATGTTCATAACTTTATACAACCGATGATTATTATTGTTGGCCGTTAGGCGTGCGTTCGGATGGCGGACAAAGTTGATCGAAATATTTATTTTTTTCAAGTCGAAAGATAATAATATTATAATCAAACTGTACAATAATATGGTAAAAAAAAAATAAATAAAGACTGCTTTTCATCTTCTCCCTTCCGCCGTCTAGACGTTTGTTTTGTTTTTACTTGATTTTTAGCGAATTAATAATAACCTTATATTAATTGGAATTAAAACACATAAATTATAATACGTAACATTCATCAAAACTGTAAGAATATTATCGTTATTATCGTTAGCAGAACACGACGAAGACAAATACTTTTCGAGCTTAAAACGCAACGAAATAAATTATCACTCATTAAAAGTTACCTGCATTTACCGTGTATAATATTTTACGCGAGAGTTAATATTTCTTTGGAAGTTTTCCCGAATTATATTTTCAAAAACTACTGTGTATTCGCCACAAGAAAAAAAAAACGTGTTAAAATAACATAATTATCGGGCTCGATTAAAATAAAATAACCAAACACGTTTTTTTACGATATACTCGTACAATTTAATACTCGGTGCCGATGAGATGAACCAATTTTCGAGGTGAAACGGCCGCCTCGATTCGAATCTGAGGTGATCCTTAAAAAGTGTTGTATTATTTAAGACGAGTAGAAACAAATACATTTTATTTCCAAATGAAATATGATTTAATAAAACTCTAATACCGCGGGGTATCTTCAATATGCAGATATAGACAAATATTAACTCAATTGACTTTGCATATTTTATCATCCGTCGCGAAATGCATTATTGCATTAAACCTATTTTAGAATACGTGTATGGAATATATTAAAAATATCCGTAATCGACGTATTATACACTTAAGAGGTTGTCATTAAAATATCGGTTTTTTTTTTTTTTTTGCCTCGTCTATCATAATTCATACATACGTATTATACCTACATCACATCACCGCTCTTCGTGTTAAATATTTTGTCACTACATAATAGGTATAATAGGCGCTTGTTGTAGATTTTCAATTTCTTTTTTCGTTCGAGCATTATTATAGTCACTCTCGACGACTCTTTTACGACAACTCCCGACAACGTTATTGTTAACGAATCGGGTGCAATTATTTAATTTGCTTATGCTGCAATCATATCGCATAAAAGCAAATCCAGTCGACTAATAAACGCAGCCGAATCGATTATTTTTTATTCGCGTTTTCTCACATTTAACAAAGTGCTCGTTAAAAATACGTCTTTCGTCTGCTAATACGAAACGAATTTATCTAGTAACTACTGAGCTTTCGGATTAGATATCGTATTGTAATTATTAAAACACAACCTCACTGGCAAATACTATTTTTTTTTTTATATGCAGAGCATTAAACACGACATAGAGTTGAGTTTTTTTATTTTTTATTTAAAATTACAAATTTAAAGCGAGACGTGTGTCAACTAGATATAATTATGCGCGACGTCATTAATATTACGCGAGTACACGTCGGTGTAAAATGTTTATATATAAAAAAAAAAAATTAAAAACTCTTCGTTATACATTCCAACGATTTATAATCATTCGTAAATGCCTGCGCTGTGACAATAAGTCGATCCAAACCGTAGAGTCGCGATGCATTTATATGAAATCGACATTCGGAGATGATCGAACGTTTGCGAAACGCAGTGCCTACGCACGCACGTGTATGTATATTATAGAATAATACGCGAGTGTAAAAATCTATTAAGTTGTTTAATATGTGAAAATAATAAAACGGCGAAGACGTGTTTCGACATTCGTCAACATTTCGAGCTTTAAATGTACGCAGTTTAATGACGTATAAACCTACATAAACCTGCAGCCGACTAAAATATAATAAAAAGAGCACACGAATGCCGTAATATTACGTACACGCGTTTGTCTACCGTGCGCGCGTGGATATAAATATACGTATGAAAAAATAAAAAACTTCGAGTTGACGTAGCTGAAAATGAGAGGAAGGGGGGGGGAGGAAAGTGTACGCTAAATAAATTATTACGCGTACATAAAATATAAACGCGCACGCGGTACACCCGTATGAAGACGTTATAGTAGTTGACGAGTGACTATAAATATATGATTCAAAAGACGTTCGGTGGCAGTCGGGACTTATGAAAATAGACTATTTTCCGTGTCGAGCCACAGTTGTTGTACGTCGTCATACAGTCGACGACCGTCGGATATCACGGGAACGCGCGCGCTTATTAACAACTAAATCACTGTTATAATATTATTTATATCGTCAACTACTGCGGACGCCGCCGCCGCCGTCGTCGAGACCGTTGTATTTCTATTTGAAAATCGACGTTGCGTTCGGCGTCGTAAATCCGACACTCGGTCCTCGCGATCGTCCTCGCGCCCGGATTTCCTCGGGCGCGCTCGTAATGCGCCTGCTCGCAAAATCTCGGCTCAGACGATCGTATTTTTCGGTCGATATTAGCAAATCACATGATATTATGATTATATCATTCTCAGAAGAAAGCGCGCGCTCGCCTTTGAAACGTTTACGCGAATAAGGTGTACGCCACGCGTGATTTGCGACCGACGCGTATTTGCGCTGTACAATGTAATATTATGCGAGCGGTGCGTTATACATTTAATAATAATACGTTCTTATGCGGTGAACTGCGAACGTTGAAATTTCGAGGAAACGCGACGAGAAAACGTGTGCGCGATCGGAATTACGTTGCTCGCTCGTGTATGGGTGTGTATTTCGCGCGTAACGGCGCGAGTAAAATATAAATATTTCCAATTGAAAAGGAAATCGACGTCAAACCCTTATCGAAAACGTCGTACGACACAATGCCTGGGCGCGAATACTTGAATAGGATGTTTCGGATCGCGGCGAATGCGAAATAATAACTCGCGAGTTCCTCGAACGGCGTATTATCGCTACGGGTTTGTGAGCGTGAAGACGATTTTCTGAAATCGAGACACGATTTACGATTGTTATTTTTCGTCCAACTGCAGCGAGAGGAAGCGAAGGAAACGGCCTGCAGGGTTCCGCGGGCCAATTTCAAGGGTTCCGCCAGATGTACGTGATCGTTGAGAAATTTATTTCGTATTATATTCGGATTGTTTCAATTTTATTAAAAGTTATTATCTTATATTATTTTATGAAAAAAAGTTCACCTGAATAATAGTCGCTAGCAAAATATCGTTATAAAGTATTTCGCTGTACTCGAAATCGAACAGAATAAAATTTTTACACTCATATACGAGTAGTGCCTAGTTGTCGTTACGTTAATGATGTAGAGAAGCGAGTCAACGCGATTTCCAGTAAATTGTGCGATAACTTATTAAAAAATTTACCCATGTGTGCACGCTATTATGCACGCATAAATAATAACAATGTCGTTTTTTTTTTTTTTTTTAGAAAAATCGGAGTCGAGTCGGAACTATAAAGACATTGGAGTTCCGCGAAACACAAACTACGAGTATCAACTACGTATTTCTTGAGGGCAACACTACGTATACTCAATCGCGCGAAACATATTATTATTACACTGTAAGTATTAGACAATAAATCGGCTGTAATTATAATACGGTAAACTGTTGAAAATATAAATAATACACTTGGATGGTTTAATCGAAAGGAATCATGTTTATGAGAAATCATAGAGAATCTCGATTTCCGTTGTGAGTAGGTGTGAAATCGGATATAGAACGCGATCGTAGTTATTTATAATACGGATTTCACCGGTGTCGGGGATACGGGTCTCGACGATAGACGCCCGACTTTTGGCCAGTCGTTGGAGAAAATACTACGCGGAAAATCGAACGAATCGCGGATTTCGGCTCGTTCGCCGGACGCGGAAAACGATTTCGAAGAAACGTTTGAGAAGGTAGTTTTCGCGATTGTAATAATAATTACGAGTATATTATATTGTACTTGTGTCCGCATACGCGTAGGACCGAGAGCGCGGGGGCGTTCTCACGGGTTGGAAAAACGGTGGAAACCGCGGGATACCGCAATAAACACTATAATACTCGGAAACATGACAAGTACCGCGCGTATAAAAAGTACACGAGCATTCGCGTGTTCGCGAACGGAGAAATCGATTTAGAGCTCGAGAGGATAGGTCGACGAGTGTCGTCGTCGGCGGGACGACGCGTGCGGATATCGCAATAATAATAACGCGCCTATATAATAATAATAATAATAATAATAATAATAGTGACGCTGCATCTGTAAAAAGCGAATAAAATGTTGTAAAAAGAAGAAAATAAATAGCGACGGAGAAGACGCGCGCGCGCGCATCGATGCACCTATGACGGAGTACATACACACTGCAGCAGCCGACGCATGGAGTTACAATATTACGAGAAGTAGGATGTTATTATTATTACTATTATTATTATTATTATTACGTTCCGAATGCTATAAAAATAGAGAGAGACCCGTATGGGCGGAGAAAACGCACGTGCAGCGACGCGGTAGTGTCTCGGCGTAGAGTGTTTTATAGTTTCTCCGGCCGACGATAAATATAATAATATTTATAATGTATGTGTGATATTTAGTATTTAGGACTCGGTGTCACGGGTACGTACGTAATACGTGTATTATAATAATATATATATATGTATAGTGGAGCCGTCGTATTATTATTTATCTAATAGGGCAGGACGCTGTGTGCCTATACTGCTGAACGTATATATAATATATTATCGCGCGAATAATAATTTCCCCGCGATTAGAGAGAGTCGACCGTTGTACACGAGCGCAAGTATGTATCGTTATCAGGGACTTGATGCACTTAAAAACTTGAAAATATGCATTTATTTATGCACGTAAAAATGTCGAAATATGCGTTATCGATCTGCAAATATGCGGTGAATATATATGCAGCACTAAAAGTTAAACGTTTAGCTAATATTGTTTATAATAATTTAATTAACAATATAGACTTGGTGGCAAAGAAAACGGAACACGTTTTATTTTATTTGTACATTTAACACACAATTTATAATATGGTTTTTATGAGAAATTCCAAAATGTTGAATTCTCTGTGTGATGATTTTTTTCTGTATTAGCCTTCTTCTATATCTATTTACCATTTACCCGAAAAATGTCACGATAAAATAAATTTTAAATGAACGCGGATTAAATAACAATTTATAAATAATATTTTTATACTGTATTATTATACAATATTTTATACTCCGCCGGAAAAAAATTATTACACATTATATAATTTTTCTCTAAAATTACTTGAAATATTCGAAAAAATTATAAAATATCTATTTTATGTATATAAAAGAACAGGCCTTTTTTATGTTCCCATTTTGCAACGACGCTAGTTAACTTGTTTCCAATTTTTTTTCACAGAGTTGTTCCAAATACCTTCCCGAGTGTCACCACGTCACCCGATTTTCAAAATTCGACCCCTAAGCAGATTAAAAGGGGTAACAAGGGTGAAACTAGAAAAATTCGCCTGGCCGGAACCGCTGGAGCTTTGAGTATGAAATTTGGTCAGCAATTTCGTTTGACCCCTTGGAAAAGGATTTTCCAAAATTCGATCCCTACCGGAGTTAAAAGGGGTAAAAATGAAAAAAAAACTGATAAAATGAAAAGTTAACGGGTTAACGGGCGAAGCCGGGTTATTCAGCTATGGTTTAATAAACGCGAGCGTTCGAGTACGGAAGCGGTCGAGTACGGAGCGTTCGAGTACGAGAGCGTTCGAGTACGTGAACGTTTCCCTCATACCGGGAAAAACTGTTCACGGGCGAAGCCGGGTCATAGTGAAATGAAAATAATCATTTTACCATAATATGTAGGTAGGTACATAATAATAATAATTAAATATCGGTTTTGCATTTTTCAATAAAACCTACACGGGCTTGGATGAAATAAATAACATTCGGATTGGAAAAAATGTCGATTTTTTTTCATTAAAATAACTATTTACCGACCGTTTTTGTTTCGTTTTCACTCGAGTAGGTCACTCGCTCGGTAGGAACATTTACACGCTGCGCTTTAGGAGACCGATATTTCGACAACCCTACGAACACGGCGGACGTGTTTTTTGCAATTCGGTCAAGTCCGTCCGGTTCGTTTTAAATCGATTTTTCTCCGATAAACCGATTTACCTCACAAGAAACGCTTAAAAATCAATTCGAACGCGATGTCTTAAATTTCTCTTTTTGTTTTCGACACGACGTGAATCGCACAACGACGATAATAATAATAATAATAATATAATTTACCATGTAAAGAACGAACGCTATCGTAATCTTTACGTTATGAAAATACCGAAAGCAAAAAGCACCGGTCGTCTTATCAGCTCGTTTCGCTGTTAACGCGGCGGCGTTCACTGTTATCATCGACGATACTACGACGACGACGACGACGACATATTTCGCGTGAAAAGATTTTATTGCAACGCGTTAATAATATTATTGTTCGTTATTATTAGGGTTTCGACGGCGAGAGTGGACGGCCGGAATAATATTG
The DNA here is from genome assembly GCA_948098885.1 of Drepanosiphum platanoidis. NCBI lineage: Eukaryota > Metazoa > Arthropoda > Insecta > Hemiptera > Aphididae > Drepanosiphum > Drepanosiphum platanoidis. Next base: position 3,176,593 of record OX402533.1, read on the forward strand.
CGAACGATGTGAATGCGGCGTTGGCGCGATGACTATCAACTTCGACATACTGCTGAAAAGGCCCAACAAAGTGTACAGCGACGGCGTGAGTGTTGCCAAAGGACTTTTTTCACGCGAACTCGATTAATTTTTATCGTCGTCATTACAGGACACGATAGCCGGAGTGATCGCCATTGAAACGCCGACGGACGTGAAACACGAAGGCGTCTCCATGACCATAGAGGGTACGGTCGATCTGCAAATCAGCACTCAAAATGTCGGCGCCTTTGACGCTTTCTACAATTCCGTTAAGGTTAGTCGAGATTAGTTTACGGTCCGATGTGTATTTGCGAGGCTGGACTGGTTGATTGAATTTATCGGGGAAAATGTCGGCCGAGTCGAATGAGAAATCAACCGATCGGTACATTTTTATAACTCCGTTTAACGTTAACAATTTAAAACCAAATTAAATATAAATTATTATAATGAGAAAAATACTTACTAAAAAACTACTGATAGTTCTTGAATATTATTATACATATTTTAATCATTTTAAGATTTTTCTGCACTGTTTTGGACACTTTTATGATGCCTAAACTTGACATTTCTCATACAAAATAAAATTGATAAGTAAATGGTTTGATTTTATCAAAATTTAACTTGATCTACTTGAATACTGCAGTGACTTGAAGTTATATAATATGTTAAAAAATGTATGTAGACAAGTATTCTAATTCAAATATGGCTCCAATAAAATACTAAGAGATTATTTAACTTTGTCGAAATTAATTTGATTTACCATGCCCGGCCTTGGTATATACGTTACGTATATTGTACGATTCACTCGTGCCAAAGTGTAAACATTTTTTCAACTATATTTTGTGTTCGCCTTCAGCCAGTACAGATGTTGATGTATTCGTTGGACATAACCCGGCCTGGTCGATTTGCCAGCGGCATCACCGAAATACCATTCGAAGCACCCGTCACGCCACTCTTCAACAAAACACTGTACGAATCCTATCACGGTGTCTTCATAAACGTTCAATATCTCTTGAAGGCTGTGATAAAAAGGAATTTTCTGAATAAAGACATTTACAAAACTCTCGAGTTTGTCGTCGAGAACAAAGTAAACATACTACCGACAAACCCACCTCCTTGTCAACAACAAGTGTTTGTTTTAATAGTTTGTTTTTATTTTTCCAGACAAGTTTAGAACCTTTGATTGCGAAACCCGACAAGTTTGTAATAAATCAAAACACACTGGCAAACGTCAACGATAATTTCAACATTCCAAAGTTTCATATCATAGGAACAATCGATTCCGTCGTGTGCTCAATCACACAGCCATTCATAGGGGAAGTGAGTAATGGTTAACATGCTGGTTAACATAATATTATGTCATAGATTTTAATGTTCTCTTGTATTGGAATTTCAGTTGAAAATCGAACATTCCGAAGTTCCCATCAAGTCGATAGATATACAATTGGTGCGCGTCGAGACTTGTGGATGCGCTGAAGGATTCTCAAAAGATGGTATTTTTTTCTTCTTTTTTGCAACTTAAGTCAGTATACGATCACAACAGTAACGTTTTGATTATTATTCAGCCACCGAGATTCAAAATATTCAAATAGCTGAAGGGAACGTATCGACGGGAATCTCAATTCCAATTTACATGGTTTTTCCAAGGTTATTTTCTTGCTCAACTACCAAAACGGCCAATTTTAAAATCGGTAAGCCTTTGTCAAATATAAATGATCACATAAACGTATTTATAATTAATCATTTTTTGCCACCAAGTACTGTTTATATATTTTCATCTATTAAATATTGTACGAGGCGGTTGCAAGTTTTTTAATGTGTTTAATATTTTATTTTATTTTTTTTTCAGAATTTGAAGTCAATATTTCTGTTATTTTCATCGATGATCACTTGGTGACTGAAAATTTTCCAATAACTCTTATTAGATAATTTACAGGTTATACCGTATCTATTTCATTTAACAAATGGCAATTTATAATATTACATAATTGTTATTTTTTTAAATAAATTTTTATTTACAATGTTATCGTCCAGTAATCGATCATTTCTATTCTAGATTATAGCGAAGAACTAATAATTGGACTTGTCGTTAAAAATTAAAAAAAGTAAATATGCGGTTAAATGGAATTTAAATATATTTTAAACAAAAGATTTTTTTTTTTTTTTTGCAAGAAGCAGAAACCAATTTAGGACATAATATATAATGGAGAATAATCTCTCACATAAAATCTCCCCTATAATAAAAATATCAGAACATGGCACAGCACTTTGTTGTCACATTTAAAAACGCTAAATTTAGTTTTACCTAAAGATTTGAAAAAATAATACAACATGTTCTAGAATTCTTTAAATATAACAAATTAACAAAACATTTATATACACATGAAATATTTGTAGGTATATTAGTAAAGAATTTACATCAAACAATAAAATGAATTAATATTTATAACGAAATGACTTTGTTAATTCAGTTTTACAACAAATATCAATATACACTGGGGACTACTAGAGAGCCTATTTCATAAATACACATGCTTTATTGAATTTTTAATCGCCATTAAATAAAATAAACCTACCATTTTAAGCGAAACAAGATAAATTACTATTAAAAAAAAAAATCAATATCTGAATAGAAGGCTTTTCTTCAAATCAAATCAGCAACTAAAAAAAAAAATAATAACAATTACTAATTACCATATAAAATATTTTGATAATAACTTTAAGGACATGATAGGCAGTAGAAAGCACTGCTAAAAATAATCATTCACAGGTGTAAAAATTCTTTTATAAATTATTATCAATCATATTAATTGGACTTACCATTCATAGGCATTTCATCAATTTGTGTAGAGTAATATTGTTCAATGTCTCGTAAAATTCTAATATCATCGCTTTTAACAAAACTTATTGCCACACCTTTGCGACCAAACCTTCCAGAACGCCCAATCCTAATAATCAGGAGATATATTTTATTAATTTTTAATTGTTTAAACTTAAAAATATTAAAAACACAAGAATAATTTCAAGTAAATAATTTTGACATATCAGAGATTTATCTATAATACTATAATCATCTATAACCCACATAATAATTATATTTGAAAACAACTATTAACAGTTAGATAAATAAAGGTAATAAAATTACAATTCAAGAATCAATAAACTAATTAAAAAGAATGTTTTAAATGTTCAATAAAGCAGAATTTTTCAATTTGACATGTACTTTATAATTTATTAACTTAACAGATTTGTTGAAATTAAAATTTTAAATTATTACCTGTGAATATACATTTCACGATTAATGGGCAAATCGTAATTGATAACCAGCGAAACCTGTTGGACATCAATCCCACGAGCCCAAATGTCTGTAGTGATTAAAACTCTTCTGCAAATAAAGAAATTTAAATTGAAAAAATTTACCATTCTGTATGCTGCAAGTTTTAACTTAAAAGTACCAACAAATAAGGAATAATAATTGTATCATATTAAATCGGAAGTACTAAAAACATAATAAAAAATACTTACGTTAGACCAACACGAAATTCCTTCATTATAACATCTCGTTCTTTCTGTGGCATGTCTCCATGCATTGAACCAACTGTGAAATTAGATTCTCTCATTTTTTCAGTAAGCCAATTGACCTTAAACATTAATCACATTTTCTGGTTAATCATAATTTACGATTACTTCAAAATCCTTACAATTACTAACCTTCTTCTTTGAACAACAGAAAATAACGGCTTGTGTTATAGTGAGTGTGTCATAAAGATCAGCCATTGTATCAAACTTCCATTCCTCCCGTTCAACAGAAACAAAGAATTGTTTAATTCCATCAAGTGTCAGTTCATCACTAAAAATACAAATATGTTACAATAACTTTTTAACATAAAAAAAAAAATTTCACCGACCGTTTTACTAAAATTCTAATAGGTTTTGTCATAAATCTGCTCGTCATTTCTAAAATTTCATGAGGTAATGTGGCTGATATCAAAACAACCTAGATAAATTATAATACACTATTTTAATCAATAATAATATTTTTCAAATAATAAAATAAAACCATAGTTGAGTAAAATCTTTGATTTATAGATTTTGTTTTAATTTTTGAACTACTCAGAAAATAATAAATAATATAAAATATCTTGATAGTTATAAGTTATATTATTCTTTTTTAATTTTTTTGATTTTAATTTTAATAATTCTTAAAATATGATTTTTTATGCAAAACAAATTTTTTCTATGTATTCTGTAGTTTCATAAATCAAAAAGATATCTTACTCTAACTGCATAGACTAGAAACAAATATGTAAAATCATAAAAATCTGATCTTTAATAATACATCATCTGGAGAATTTTAAAAACTTAAAACAAATAATATAAACACTTAATCATACTTGAGTACTAGGAGGCAAGAAACTGTATACATCATATATTTGTTTTCTAAATCCTTTATTTAACATTTCATCAGCTTCGTCTAGTATTAATGTCTTTATATGATGAGTATTTAACGATTTGCGCTTGATCATATCTGTAAAACAATTTTTAATTAATTAACGAAGCTCATGAATAATCTATTTGAAACATACCAAACACTCGCATAGGAGTTCCAGAAATAATATGCTGTCCTAAATTTAATTTTCTCATATCTTCGCTAACTTTAGTACCTCCAATACAAGCATGACATTGGACATTCAAGTGATCTCCCAAAGCTAAAATTACCTTTACAAACATTCAAGTTATATTATGGCCAAAAAAAAATAATAGACTTTTTTATTAATTTTAATTGAATTGAATGATTAAATATAATAAAACTGTACACTCTCATTGAAAATTAAAACATTTTATAATAAAACTAAAAATTAATTTTTTATGTAACCAACATTTTAATTGAATAGGAAAATATATACATAAAGTTAAATATTTACCAAAGGCAAACGATTAATATTTCATACGTTTATTTGTTTAAGTTTATTTATTATTGCTAAACATTGTGAATGAAAACATTAGAAATATGTCATGAATAGAAGATTACCTTCTGGATTTGAACAGCTAGCTCTCGAGTCGGCGACAAACACAACGCTTGTGTGTCTCTTAGTTGTAAATCAATGAATTGAAGCATAGCAATAGAAAACATTGCTGTTTTTCCAGTTCCCGACTGGGCTTGAGCTATAACATCCCGCCCATTGACTATAGGCACGATGCCTCGTTGTTGGATTGCCGTTGGATATTCAAAACCTGATTAAACAATGGTTCTAATTTAATTTAGAGCTCGTACAAATCGTAAAGAATAAGATATTGTATTTCGACGTTTTAAAAATACATTTTTTAGCTGAAAAAAATTGCGTTTGGCCATTTTTTATTATTAAAAATATCGCGGCGAAATTTCTATAGAACTAGGGAAATTATTAGTTTGCGACTTTTTTTTCTTTTTTCTAATCCAACAGAAATTCGTTTTTCTGTGTTTCTATCGAAAGTGGTTTGATACGTGAAAATGTTCCTGCGGTCTTTTGAATGGAAAAAAAAAAAAAAGGGAAAAATTGCAACATTTCGAATTATTTATTAATAAAATACGTCGCGCGAAGTAAAAAACAAAATGAACCGTCTAAGGGCCTCGCCACACTAGAGCGGTTTTGACGCGCGGTGAAAACGCGTCAAAACCGCGCGTCGGAAACGCGAGGATGAAAACGCATATAATACAGTGGTAGACGCGACAAAAACGCAAAACCGTGGCATACAGCGGTGTCACGCGGCAACGTGCGCTAGTATGACGCACTCCATTACATCATAATATGCGTTTTCACCGCGCGGCCCTTACTATCGAGAACGATCGGAAACCGTTAAATTTCGAAAAATAGTCGCACGACACGAAAACCAACGATTTCGCGTTCGTCGATCTCGAAATGTCGGCAAATCGCGATGAAATCCACGTGACCCGCGAACGACCCCGACCACGTAAAACGACTCGGGGCGGCCTGACCAGACGACCGCGGCGGGAATTCTTACGCACGGGGCTGCCGGTCGACGGGGAGCCGAGATTCATATCCGGTTGCTCTGCGCGTATTTTATAGTATAATATAGTACCGGTCGCCGACGAAAAACGAGAGAAACCGAACACCAAACGCGTTTGCCGTCATCGTGCGCGCCTATCGCCGTCTCGTCTGTAATCGTAAAGCCGACCGAGTCTGTTCCTTACCGTACGAGTATATGCCGCGGACGAGATCTTCGCGCAGGTTCATGCACTTGAACGAGGGCACCGTTTCGACGTCTTCGCTGGTCTCGAACTCGACGAGCGGCAAAACGCCGGCCATTCTCCCGCTCTCGAACATCTCGAAGTGTGCAGACGCGCGCGCGGGGGACAGTCGCTTGCAAATGAATAGCGACCACGGCCCCGTGTGAAAATTACGTGGTCGCGGAAACGCGGAGCTCGGTCATGGAGGACAAAAGGGCTCCACGGAAGACCAACGTTCGCGGGGGTTGGGTAAAGTCGCGTCTTTGGTCGTCGAACACGACGAGAAAAATCGAACACAACTCACGCGGCCCGGGCCCGTCGAGGGGTGATTTTTCGAATCGCCCGAGTGGGGGGGGGGGTGGGCGGTGAGGGCGCACACCTCGAAGGCGGTCGACTTGGATAATTCCGTAGGAAAATAACCGGGCGAACGTGTTTCGAATGTTTCGATCGTATCGCGACGTCTTTCCGATCCGGGTCCCCCGCGGAGGTTTGATTATTTTTTTTCCAACGAAATAATCACGAGATCCCGCCCGGGGTATACAATGATAATACGCCGCCGCCGCCGCCGCCGCCGCCACCGCATATTCAACGAACGACCTCGGAAAACCTATAAACTATAATTTTTATAGGGCCGATGGCGTATTTATCTCGCCAACGTTGGCGACACTGTCGGCGCACAAGAAACAACGGTCTGGAAGTTGTCTTTTTCACACACACACACACGCGCACGCACGCACCCAGCGTAAAAATCATTTTATCATTTCGATTTCATTCCGCAACGGACGTGACGTCAATACTTCGATATATCAACATTTTAATCTAACCTAACCTAACATAACCCAAAGAACACGTACGTCCATGATGGTTACATTTCTATAGTGTTTCTTCTCATTGTGAAATCATTCGTTTTCGTTTTACGTTCTAGTGTGTTACTCGATTACTCTTAAAACACTCGTGGTTCGCAAACGTAAAAGACCGTTCGATTTCGACGCATTGCATTGGTTCGCTAATCATTATCGCAGAACGACACGAAAACAACAGGTATTTATTATTCTTTTTACTCATTGGTGTTTCGTGAAAACGATAGTCCTGATATTCACAAGTATTCGCTCTTAACCTTCCAGCGGGCGCGCTGTTGTAAATAATACAACAGTTTTATATTTATTTGTCTATTCAATGTATATTCTATTTTTTTTCTCATCGGCGGTCATGGGTATTCCTCTGAAATGTTATTATCTACGTTTCAGACTATTTTTGAAGTGTTTCAGTTCACTTTATCTATAACCCCCCCCCCCTTCAAAACGAGGAGCTTGCTTCGAATGTGGGAGAAAGAAAATGCAGCTACATCTATGAAGTGCACCAAGTGTATTGTAGCGATTTGTATGCAAGCTACATTCAAAAAAAATTATTATTTGTGAAAAGGGTTCTAATAACGATGACAATGCCAATTCTGAATAATTTATTGCTCTCTTACAGTTAACAAATAGATAATATAATAATAAAACATAATTATAATAATATTTAAATAAAAACAACTTTGTGAATGTACCTATTGTTTATCTTATTATTAGATATAATATGTAAGATTATCACAACATATTGGGACTGTTGTAAAATTTACAACGCCCGACTACTCTTGTTTCAAATAATGGCACGCCCGCTGGAAGGTTAAAAATGCAACACTCGACTAGTCGGTGTACAAATTATTTAATGCCTATTCGTTTTGTTAAAGTCGGGTGCAGACATATTTTTCGGCACTTCCCCTATAACTTGATATTTGTCATCTCGTTAATATGGGCATTTTTAAGTGAACCATAGTTCTGATTCTTATTTATCATATTATGGCAATAATGTAAAACGCTGGGAATTAGCACCTTGGTAATGGTATTCGTTATGCTATTTTGATTATTTCTCTTTGTTAGACCTTCAATGTGTATAATAGCATACGCAGGGAGCAGGTCATCCTTCCCTATAACGCTTGTGTATAGATCAATTTAGTATATCTATCAGATAAATTAATTCAATTGAATAAAATACAAATATACTTTGAATTTTATGAGTCAATACTAGCAAATATTTAGAATTAGGTACATTGAAAATATCCTTATCAATAAAGGATTATTGCTACATACATTTTGTCATGCCAGTTGAAAAACTCACGTTTGGTTACATGTTTCTTTTTGTTGCACTTAATTCTTTCAACATATTGAGTATGAATACCTAATTTAAATTATTTTATATTTGTATTTATTATAAGCTATTATATTCTGACATTTGTTGTACAATAGCCAAAAATTAAATAGAGTAATGAATTATTAATGTAAAAATGATTGGATATTTTCTGATCTATCAGGCAGAACTGCAATAAAAATAAAATCAGGTTAGTTATATAACCAGATTTTTGTAGCATGATTTTATTTTCTGGTTTTAAATAGACTTGATTATACAATTATGTCTAAAATAAAATGTTTTTAAAATTATTATGTATTATAATGAAGTAGGTGGGACTTTATCATTTCAATTATCGAGAATCCCATTGTATACAATTTTAATTTAATTTTTATACTCCCAATACTTATTTTCAGGACATACTTTTTAACACTGTAAAGTAATAAAGTACTAAAGTATAGCAAACAAATTATTTAATCACTTTTAAAAATATAAATTTAACTTTTACAATTAACTCTATTTATTTGCTCATTTAGATCATTTTTTCTTTGAAGTGTGTAATATAGTTTTATATTTATCCATACAATTTTGTAATATCTAATTGGTTAATTTTTCAAATACTTAAATGTACACTTATTATTATAATATTTGATATAAATATTATGTGCTTTTATTTTAATATTTTAGTTTTAACTATTTAATTTGTTTCAGATTTTACGATATGTCTGCATCAAATACTAAAACTGATCAGGAAAAACTTTTACCATTTGCAACAAATATGCCAAATAGTCCATCGCAACTATTAAACAAAGTTAACATAAAGACTTATGGACGAAAACGAAAACCAGTTAAAAATACAAATCGCCCAATTATAAAGCGTCGCAAGGCAGTTAGATCTGGAAATGAGGACAAAGCTAAACCTGTTCAAGAAATAAACTCTGAAGATGAGAAATTGATTGCACAGAAATCATCTAATGTATCAGTAGTTAGCACGGAAAAAGTTCAAATCCCCCCAAAAAATCACCATCACTGGAATACTCCTTTATCGGACAAATTCAACGACTCAGGAGTTCGCAAAACATTGACACTGAATGATTTGATACATAATAATCCAGTTGCTAATCCCATCATCAAAAAAAAAAAAGCTAATCAAAATCAAGAGGATGATCCAGATGACTTATCGCCTATTGAATCTGTAAGAAAAATAATATATATATATCATTTAATTTAAATTATTGATTAGACTTAAGGAGCATGGCTAGAATATTTTGTAGAAATGTTTATTTGGTTTAACAACAATACTATATTGTTAAAAATGTACCTAATAAAACTATTAGTTCTAATATATATTTTATTATTTATTACAAATTTTAAATATCAACAGAATAATATTTTAATTAATTCTTATATGACAGATAAATACATAATTTATTTAACCCTCCGGAGGCAATTGCTTTTTTAATGATAAAGAAGCAATAATAATAATCATATATTTTTACTTCCAACATTAAATGCTATTAAATAAATTAAATTAAATTGACATACCGAGTGATAATTTCTTTGTTGTATGGATTTATGTAAATTGACAATTTTTTTGACAGTACTAAACAATTTGTATGATGGCATTATGGTATTTGTTGAGTTTATATTATATACACGGGTGTCAAGAATGATTATTATAAAATATTAAAGTTTTCCTCATTAAATATGGTCGATGAGATTGAGGATGATCAGTCATAATATTAAAACAAAAACTAAATATTCATACAATTTTTAATATTTCAGAAAATACAAACATACGTATAATAGATTATTTTTATTAATTTTTTCTGATTTGAAACCTCTCAAATGTTCTATCCATTGCAAACTGTATTCTTTCAAGTTATTTGATATCACATTAAACTGTGATTATACAACTTTAAATTATACTGTCTTTTTTATAATTATTATTGCTTGAAAGTGAATTTGAAAGATGGAATATTTAAGTATATACTAGTTTCAAACTTGTTAATAATTTATTGTTAATTTATATATTTTACAGGATGAAATTGATGAAACATCATCAATTCCTAATAGCTGCGTTACACCACAGATCAAAATAGACGCCAATGGTAAATTAATAATTGATGCAAAAACGTTAACACTTAATGAAACCGGTGTTGAAGAAAAGCGAAAAAAATTGGCAAAATCTCAAGCTATTAAAAAATCAGCATTCCGTGTACAGCCTAAGAAAAAGAAAAATCGAACAATCGCAAAGAGATGGAAACCAAATGAAACTATTAAATTTTATAGATGTTTGATGAAACTAGGTACTGACTTTTCTTTGATTCAACAATATTTTCCTGATCGGACGAGGGCACAGATCAAACGGAAATTTAAGTTTGAGGAAAAACACAACGGTCAACTAATAAGTGACACCGCCTTTCCTAATAAAAACCTCTCTGATACTATTGACACTATGGTTATTGAAGATCAAGAACCCAAGTCAGCCAATGAAACTAATGCTCGAGCAAATTTAGAAATCAATACACGAGATAAACATTGTCAAAGACAATACAAAAATGCAAGGCGGGCAGATTATAGAAGAACACGTATACTTGGTAATGCATTGGAAAATGAAAGCGATCTTGTAAAGAAAGAGAAATCAACACGTCCTAGTTGTATGAGAACAACAGCAATTAGCTTAAAAGACATGTTTATAGCTTTGAAAGGAATTCAAGTCAAGAAAAATAATAGCATACCATTAAGCACTAAAATTCATGCTGTAGAAAAAACCTTGCCCAAACTTAACGGCTGCAATGTAGATACAATGTTTCAAGAACGAGATCTACACAATTTTCATAGGCAATATATAGATATTATTACAATAGACAGTTCAGACAGTTCAGACAGCGAGTCTATTATATCAATAAGTGACTAAAAATGTTTGTTTAACTTGTATGTAAAAATTATTGAGCTTATTACATGTATTATTCTATAATTAAATATTTCATACTCCTAATATTGTATTTATTTCAAATTTGAGTTTTTATATGAGGATTTATTGGTTTTACAAGAACATAATTATTTTCAGTTTCAAGTTGATACTTCAAGTATTTTGTATGGCGAGTTTTTGATTTACATTTATTTGCAGCCATTCTCAAAACAATTTATTTTGAAAATAATATTTAATGCAGACAAAATGATTATTTAACACAGTACAACTAATCTTGGTCAAATAGTTTATTTTAAAAAAATTAAAATATAATACAATAATAAAATGGACACGATACATTTTCTACCATTTAAAGGGCCTAATTACCAATTTGTATAATATAGTTAATATGCAAATTGCTTACAATAATCGAGTAACCTCAGTGGGACTCAGTACTCATACGTATATAATTGAAATTAAATTATAATAAAAAAAATTAAAAATAAAAATTGTAGTTTTTCAAAACGTGTCTTAATAAATTAGCTGCTTTGAGTAAAAAAATTCTTATACATAGATTCCATATTGGTAGCAACTGCAAATTACAATTTTATGATCTCATGGCTTGTTTCTCATTGTGTATACGACTGAATGATTGAATCGATTTTTCAATTTCACAATCATACATGTCATGTTATCACAGCCGCTTTCAATATTAGTTGTATCAGGTGATATACACAATTCAAACAACTAAAATAAAAATGTTTATGTGTTAAAAAAAAAAATAAAAAAAAATCAAGATAATTTAAGAATTTATAAAGTACAGTTAAACGTTGCATACTTCTTCAGAAATTGACGATAAATTAATGTCATGGGTTTCGATACGATTTGCTATGAAATCGACTACTGCTTGGCAATCTAATGAGTTCCAAACACCGTCACACGCCAGAACTATGAATTCACAATCGCGTGGTTTTATTTCAATCGTCTGGTAGTGTGGTTCGGCTGTGACCAGATGCTGGGTCAATCCATTTATTGTAATATGCTTTCGATAATGGTCACCTAAAAGTAATGAACAAACACTGTTTAATATTTAACTATTATGGTAAGTGCACACATTTTTACCTAAGATTCGAGACGTCTTGAGTAATTGTACATTTCCAAATGAAAGAAATCGGATCCCCTTGATCAGAGGAAAATTAGCATCATCCTGTGCATGTTCAGGGTCTGGTTCGTGTGACATATCAATGGCTTTGCCCTTGGCAGAAATCACACATCTTGAGTCTCCGGCACTTGCCACATAAAATGAATCGTTTACATACAAACATATGACTGCCGAACATCCGTTGACTATTCCAGGCTGAAGAAAATATTAATCGTCAATAAAACGGTAGCAGTAATACTGCCGTTGTTGTCATTAAAAATACCTAATGTTAAAATAATTATAAATCGAAAATATTGTTGAAAAAAACTAATTAATTTATATCTATAACAGAATAAGATTAAACAAAAATCAGAATCTTGCATGCCACACAAATTGATTTATATTAATATAACAACCAACACAAATGAAAACAAAAATAATCAAACATTTAGTAATAAGTAGGTGTATAATATTATTTTACCACAAGTGTTTGATCTTCTGCATACATTTCATACATTTCACCAATACCTGAAAAATGTACTTAAATTAAAAATTGTTTAATCAATATGAACATTTAAAAAAAATGGATTTCTTCAGATACAGTGTTTTGTAAAATTATCTTTTAATTCATTTTTCTATCAAAGCAATTTCTTGTTTTCAAATAAAAACTATAGATTTCATGTGTTAATATGATAATAATAAAATATCTGTTTTTCTAAAAATGTTAACATACTTAAATCTATTATCAATCGGTTAAATAATTGAACAAACTCACTAATTTATAACTTGACTGTTGGTTCAGTATTTACTACAGTGAATTAAAATGGAATAAATTGTATAAATATGAACAAATAAATTAAATTGATCTAAAAAATCTAGAAGTTATACATTTTTAAGTGTAATTTATGTAATCAAAATAATACATGCCAAATAAATTTAACATCCCCGTTAAAATTTTCTCCCCTAAATTAAAAGAAAAAAATTATTGATTAAATACTGACAGTAGGTATAATTTAAACGACAAATTATTATCGACGCAAGTATAGTGTTTGAAGTTTGAATTTTGTGTTAGCAACGTTTACAAGTACCATTTTAGTTTTACAGTCAATGGTTATAAGGTTATGATTATAAAATACCAATAGATGGTACCAATTGTAATAAAATTAGAAATAAGCAACACATTTAGACAGTCTTATTTAATGAATCCGTAACTTACGACCAAGAGCATGTGCTTTTGCAACTGCTTTTGTTGCATTAATCAGTCTGAGAGTTCTTAACCTATGAAGTGCCGGTTCCTTTAGTAGACTTGCATCAAATTTCTTAAACGCCTCGATCAAAGCAGTTTGATAGTCGCCCATAATAAACATTTGGTTAGATCTGATTAACGGAGGCAACGCTTCGGCCGCATATTGGGCCACTTCGGCACCGCCGTGTCCGTCAAACACGCCGAACAGTGACATGCCGTCGTCAAAGTCAAATATACAGACGTGAGTGTTCTGAGGCAAAAACAGAAAGAAAAAAAAAAACCAATGATAATTTAAACGACGAAGAGTACCGTTAGAGTAGAGGACAAACGTCGTTTGTTCGTCGGACCGGTTGCTTCGGTCGCTAACCGCAAAGAACGTATTCGTCCGTCGGACGTAATACCTAACGAGACCATCGTTCATAATCACCTCCTGGTATTTGCGCCATCCCTGCATCGTGCTGACGCCACACTCCAGTCTGTCGTTCTCGCCGTCCCACGAAATTTTTTCGGTGTTGGGTTTTTTCAGGTACTTATTGTTGTCCATGGCCATTGCGCGCGTACGTTGCGATCGCTCTTCTTGTCGTCACAGTCCGCTTTCGGTTACCTCCGTGCGCCTGCGATTCGGGTAGAGTGGCGTGCGCACCGAAATTCGCACACTCCGAGAGAACAATACTACTACTACTACTACTACTACGTTCGGGTAGCACGATGTTTCGCGTTATCAACCTCTATTATCAACATTTATCAATTTTCAGTGGTATCGACCACGGACCGCGGTCTTTGGTTATACCGCGTCCTCGTCATGAATTCGGGGACTTTCGGCACTCGATTTTAATTTCACGGTTTTTACACGGCAGAAAGCTTTAGAAGTTATGTCATGTGGTTACGACGATATTCCGATTGAGAAATTCGTACGTGTTTTTTTTCTTCTGAAAACTGCCACGGGACCGTCACGAACCTGACGGCCGTTTCTTATCAGTGGTTTTTTGGTTATTGTAAAAACTACGAAACACGTACGCACACAATGGCTGCGATAACTGATGGTTTGGTTTGAGAACCCGCGGCCAAGGGACTGGGCATGTTGACGCGGTGCTCCGCTGGCAAGGACTATACAAGCAATACTTGTATTTATTTGTTATCATATCATCATTGTTATCAACTTGTAGCGTTGGCATCGCGCCGTGTAACAGAAATATTATACGAACAGGTGGAGGGACCAGATTCCCGGAGATCCGCGTAAAACATGTGTTCGTGTTACAACCCAATTGCTACGACGGAATTTTATAAATGTCGAAGAATTTTTTTTTCGTTATTAAATTAATCGAAAAATCAGGATATTGATTCGATCCCAACAGAATTGAATTTTAAATTCTATATAATACCCGCGGTAGAAATTTTATTTTATTTTCATACGCATTTCGCGTTGAAAATTCCACTTGAACTTACTAACTATTGAGTAAAATAACATATTGCATAACTCGAAATAAACTTTTACGAGGTTTTTAGTTTGATTTTTTGCAATTGTAATTTTCGTAAGTTTAATCGTCGTTGGCGCCCCTCGTGTGAAATCACACCTTTATCTATACGTAGTTCCGCCGCTTTAGCTATGTATGATTTGAATTTTTTGTTCGCACCCCCAAATTATAAGACATTTCTAAATACGTCCCGGGTATGTACCTGATCAAAATATTGAACTCGTCAGAAAACTTTTTGCCGTCGCACCCTCGGCGGCATACTTTTTTTTTTTTTTATCGCATATGATGGCGTAGTCCCGCCACTGAATTATGAACGTTCAAAATAGCACTAGGCTTTGGAAAAAAATAATAAATATTAAAATAAATAAAATTTTTTCAAAATATTTATTATAATCGATAAAAAATACATACCGCGATTTTTATCGGAAAAAAATCGGTTCTATAGGCAATAATCAACACCGGGGGTTAAAAAAGTTGTCGATTAATTATTGTCGGGAAGTCGTTTTTCGAATTTTCCAACGGTTTTCTTAGCGATTCATTTTAAGCGTTTATAAATCATCAAATCGAGCGCAAAAGAAATAAATCTAAAAACGAAAAAAGAAAAGAAAAAAAAGAAAAAAGACCTCGAATAGGAAAAAACGAGGGAAAGTTTCTTTTCACGCGATAAAGTACAAGGACATTTGTCAACCAACAGTGCCGTATAAACGTATACATTTTTTTTCTTCTAGGACTAATGTCTAATGTGTTTGAAAACGGATTGTAATACATAATTTGAAACAGACTTACCGGCCGCCGCGTGAAGACGACGACGCCACGCCGTCCGCCGAGTCGTCAGCGATAATTTTCCAAAAACACCGTTGCAATAGTTGATTTTCATTCGACCTCGCGCGAATGAAATCGTGCGCGTCGTGTGAGCGCACAGTTCGTCGACCGCGGAATAACGCGCGTTCCATACGGACCGAGGCCGTATGATAATATAGATATTTTGAAAATCAGGTTTGTACATTACACATCGCGGACTGCGCGAAGAAGAACAACGTTATCCGAGTTGATCTACAGCGCCTACGTCTACGCGGGTATAATTACTTTTCCGTCAGACAAAAAAAACCGGAGCGACGGAAATACTCGTCCCCCCGACCGCGTGTCTAGGCGAGAGAAGAAAAGACGACGACGACGACGGCGACGAAAATAAACCCGTTTTTCGTGTTGTTTTTTTTTTTCCTTCTTCTTTGATTCTCGAGCGGCTTTAACATAAATTATCGCGTTCAAACGACGTAACAAAATCAGGTTTGTACACATTACACATCGCGGACTGCGCGAAGAAGAACAACGTGATCCGTGTTGATCTAGCGCCTACGTCTACGCGGGTATAATTACTTTTTCGTCAGACAAAAAAACCGGAACGACGCGCGACGGAAATACTCGACCCCCCGACCGCGTGTCTAGGCGAGAAAAGAAAAGACGACGACGGCGACGAAAATAAACCCGTTTTTCGTGTTTTTTTTTTTTTCCTTCTTCTTCTTTGATTCTCGGGCGGCTTTAACATTTATCGCGTTGACCGCGCGCGCGGTCGGAACGAAGGAATGAAAAAAAAATATATAGTCGCTAGACGCGATATCTCAATGCCGTCCCGCACAAGACGTTCTCTGTAATACCTTCGGCCCGGATTCCGATCGCGCCGCCGCTGCAACGGTGGACGACGCGACACCGCCGCCGCGGGCGCTCGCATAGAACGTGACCTGTTTTACGACGCACAACAACATTACTGAACGGTGCACGACGAAACGTGTGCGTATCGCCCGTCGGCGTCACTGCGTTTTCGCCGGCGCGGCGCGGCGGTCCGTCGGCTCGCGACGAATTGTGTATTGTACGTTTTATCGGACGTTAAAAAAACTTACGTTTTTATAGACTTTTGTCCATCACGTTCGTTCCGTTTGTTACTCGGTTTCAACCGTATTTTATTTTATTTTTAGATTTTTTTTTACGCTTATCGCAGTTGCCGTAGACCAGACGTGTATTTGCAAAAAACAAAAAATTATCACTCGAACCCAAAAACATAATATTAAATAGTATCGAATATTTAATATGGATATTATGCTATGTAATATTTATTGCGGTTGGAAAAAAAAATCGAAATCCGGTCGAATCGAGTTACGTGTTGAAACTAGGTCTGGTAGAGAACCGAAAACGGACGAAACGTTGCACCGAACCTGCGTTTTTACATTTCGCGAAATCCGCGCCCGTCGGTCTTTCATTACGCGATTCGATAAGACGACGTACGATTTGTGCTGTATTGACCTTGAAAATCGAACGTGACGTTGCGCGTCGTCCGAATTGCACCCGAACTACCGTGTATTGAACACAAACACACACTGTAATTTTATTACACGGAACGCGTATGGAAAATGTTAAAAGAACATTTAGACTCCTCGATAAGACCCGTGTTATCGACAACTTTTGGTTTCGCCGAGCCGACGAAATAATAATCGAATAATAATTATTATCAATAATTTAGCGATTCCGTGACATATGTTTAACCATTGATTATAAATACTAGTATTTATAACCAATGGTTTAACGAACATCGTTGAATCAAAGTATTATCGAAAAAGCGTGATATCGTACGTTCACAATCACGTTTGTAATTCTGTCGCCGAAACATCGCCGAAATTGATTTTTCTTTTTCTTTTTGAACTAAAGAGTGTCGTTTTTGTTTCGTGTTCTAATGACTTTATATTAAATTGGTTTCGATTTGTTGGACACTCGCAAAATCCGTACGATTTTACTACGACTGAATTTATGAACATGTTTCGAATTACTAGTCGAGCACTGACTATGGATTTGAACTGATGCAATTCGCGACTCACTTCAACGGAAACGCAGTACAGGACTTCCAGAGGAATTTCAAGTAACTTTATTTTTGGGCACATATTTAATGGTGTTAGATTAGTTAGAACGTTACGATTAACTCCCGTTTAAGTATTAGTAGTAGTACTAGTTGAAAAAATATTTTTCTCGTGCAAATGTACTGACCTTTTGAATTTGTCGCTAAACAAACATTTTAGGCAACTGATTTGATTTACTATCATGTTTCATTAGTACACGTCCCCGGCAGTAAAAATAAAACGTATTATATGTAACACTTTTTCCCTCGACGGAACACCAACAGCTAGATAATCAACGTAATAAAATAGAACAACACAGATGATGTATTATGTTTTGATCAGAATATATTATATTCAAATTCAATATAATTTGTATTATTTAATAAAGAATGGTAAAACGATTTACCTAATATTTTAAAACACCAGATCATTGACAATGCATAATTTTAAAAGTAAATACATTTTTCTAATCGATATAGGCCTAGGCATTTATATTATCATATATACGAGTATATATTTATATATAAATATATAATTGTCTTAGAAAAACAAACTAAAATTTCAATCATTAAGTACTTATTTTTTTTTTTTTTGAATATAAAATGAAAAGTATAAATACACATGGTTAAACAAAACATTAAAATAATAATTGTTTCCAAAATGTATTCATTCAATTTAGCTATAATTTATACTATCAATACATTTTATTACACAATTTAAAAATATTATTCTCAAATGACGGCTTCAAAATCATTAGACATATTCCAATCGATTAAATGTTAGGTGTTTCAGGAACATAAATAGGTAATTTTCCAAATAAAAGGCTGTAATAAACATCAATTCAAACATCAATTGGCACTGTTAAATAATTTATAAATATATACGGATATAAAAAAAAGTTCATATAGATACTTATGTATGCAATATAAATCAATAAAAGGCCAACACGACAACACGTTCATTCCTGTCTCGCATTTAGATTTCTATTAACCGTATTTTTCTTCTTAACATATTCTACTAAATTAATAATAATCGTACTCTCGACATTTGGAAGTATTTTTCCCTTAAAAAATTTGATAAATTAAATATAATTTTCCTTTATTTTTATTCATAATCGTTTAGTCCTAAACAGGATTAAACGATCGATACCATTCAAACTTAACAAACGTTCCTAGGAAAACAAATAATTTGCTATACCTGCTTTTAATGAATGAGACGTAACAGTAAAACTTCAAATTAGATACTGTGTATTTAACTAGTGAATTATTTCTTTAAATAATTGCAATTCCGGTTCAAGGTGAAATAAAATATTAACGACATAATATTGTTTAAATTTTAGTTGAAATTCACTAATCGTTTGGTAAAGGGAAGTTAGAAAAGAAAAAAAAAAAGTAATTTGACTAAAATGAATATTTTATTGAATTACAATATTAAACGAAACATTTATATTAATGAATATTACATTTGCCTTCAATCTAATCGTACTTTGTTATTTTTACAACATTTTACAAAAAAAAATACGGTTAAACGAAACGAAAAATATTAATACGAGAGAGGACTGACAGTTTACATACTTTGCTATCAATGGATTTTATAAATCAGCCAGTCACGTTAGAAAATTGTTAATCTATGATGAAATCACCGGAGAAAAATCATAATACAATCAAAACATACCCTGACAATTTAACAAGTTCTTTTGTATTCACATAATTTATCTACAAAAGTCTTGAAAAATGTACCTGCAAATTAATAAAACTTAAGCAACACATTTTTTTTTTTTTTTAAATATTTTCTTGTGTTTTAATTTGTATAACATTGATTTGCAAGCAATTTTATTGAAACAACAAATTAATAAATACATTTAAAAAAGAATATAAATGGCTGATTCAGTGAAACTATACAATGGTATAAACAGAATAATCACAGCAAAACTTACACACTAAATTAAATATTTACTCAAAATGGTGACACATGGAATAAATTCAAACACTAACAAAAGACCTACAAAATCAGCAACATTAACATAACAACACAATTTATTATAATCCTATAATAATATTACTTACTATTAATATTAACTTTGTACATTTAGAAAAAGAAAGAAAAAAAAAATAAACCGAGGAATTCTTTGCACTGTTTTGTACTATATCTTTACAAAACCATATATTATTTTATATAATAATAATAATAATAATAATAATAATAATAATAAAAAGAGGTAGATGGATTAGGAAACAATGTTATACATTGATTACAATAATAATAATAATAATAATGACAATTAAAATAATATTAAAACTCACTTAAAACAAAAAACTATAGATATGAATTAGATAATATTAGCCTAATTTATATAATTTAATTATTCTAAAACTTATTAGAAGTGGAGGTAGTCAATTTGTACTATAGGTCATCATTACACATATTACTATATAATTTCTTAAAGTGATGTTCACCTAACAACAACAAGAATTAACACTTAACGTCACTCTAAACGTGGAATGTCATAACTTGTAACAGAATACTGAACAAACATATTACAGATTGTCTGCACCTTGATTTAGTGCAAAAAATTCCCCAAATAATATTATATATTTCTTTACTAATAAACTTTACTTAAGACACCAAATTGTACTCTGAGTTATATACCAAACACGGTAATCATTTTGTTTCAATTATCACTAAAAAAAAAAAATAATTAATAAATCATATAATAAAATGTTTGTAACAATAAAAATTAAAAACATCGTTAATGACGACAATAAAATGTAATGAATGGCGCGGCTACCTTACACAAAACAAAAAGAACAGGTTAAGTGCAACTCAACGGTTGGAAATTACATGTCGTAGAACATTGAAAAAATAAAGAAAATGACCAATAAAACACCTGTGTAAGACAAACCAAGAAAACAAATAAAAAAAAATGTTTAAACTTTTTTTTCCTTTTTGAATCTAACATTATTGCTTTGAAAATGTAGTGACTGCAAAAAAAAATTAATAATAATAATAATAATAATAATGTGTACGTTCTGAGGTAATGAAATATAGGTAAAAACATATAATAAAATTCTTAACGGTTTAAATAACAAAATAAATAATAAAACAGCTTAATTTAATAAATCTATAACATGTGGTATTAAAAATACTTGTACTATCGTTACATTAAAACTACAGGAGGCGAAATGGTAAGTATATTATGACTTTTGTCCCCGCCGCAGTTCGCCTCTTTTAAACTTTATTAATTATATATTATTGTTAATATTTTTTTAAATTTTTTATTTTTTATTTTTTTTAACCGTAAAGTTTAATTACTTATTTTAAAATTTGTACATTAAGCCGAAACAAGTTTTTTTTTTTTTTTTAATTAAAATAGCAATGACATTTCAATTGAACTATTAAACCGTGTCCGTCGTCGACACAACACAAAAACATGATCGAAAAAAATATATATGCCTAAAACAATATAATTTTTTTTTTTCTTCTTTTATATAAAGATGTATGCGAACGACAAGCGTTTTAACATTGATTCCAAATATAAAAATAAATTTCTATTTGGATTTATATAATCAAGGTATACATGTATAATACATAATTATTTATAAGTATGCATAATAACACAATAAAAACAAATGCTGGCTTCGATTATATTGTGACTAGTGGAGCAGTATTATATGACTAGTAATAAAAAAAAATTAATTAACGGTTTCAAATCTGGGAAAATGAATGGTACATTTCTTTCGTTTTTTTTAGATACTTGAGTACAATTAAATTTTTTTTTTTTTTAATCAGGTACAATATATGTAATAGATTTAAACTATTATATTCACCATGTGTTATGTATTAGATATATATACGATGGTGTTTATAGAGTTATAAAAGCATTTTGATAATATAAATAGTAAAAGTATATTAATTATATGATATACACCTTAAGTAGATTGTTCTAGGCTTTGTCTCTATTTTTCAAAAGTATTATTAATAATAATTTAATAAACTATTAACATTATATTTTAACCTTTTTTTTTTCTTTTTTTTTCGTAAAATTTGGAATTAATTTTTAAATATACTATAAATGAAATGTTACACGTAGTAAATATATTAAATATATATTAAATTTATTTTCAATGTTAGTCCGTGTGGATAAGGTTTTTAGGTCAGATTTATTCGGAATATTAATTTTTCTACAGAACCGTACGTCAAATGTATTCAATACCCATGAAGAATTATGTAATATTTAAATTAATTTAAGGTATCGAATAAAAAGTTTTTAAAGCCACTAATGAATGCTTCACTTTCAACATGATTTTCAAATTGCATAAATTTTGAACCATCAACCCTATGTTCACTTTTGTCACATTGATATATTATTTTTAACAATAAAATGAATAATCTCCCCTCCCCCCCCTCCCCAGTCTCCCAATTTCGACTATAAATTAAACCATTTTTTTTTTTTAACTAGGTCTCAAATTTTCTAGAACATAAGAGTAACAAATTAACAAAGAAACCCAGCTTCACTGACTTAAAAATGAATACAAATTATTTTATAATGTACCATTCAGGGCCACTTTTTTTTCTTTTTAATATATAATAAATGATAAGAGAGCTGCTTAATGACTTAACTAACAGCATATTACTATAACTTACGGAGACATAAGCAATCCACAGAAACAACATTAACATTTTTAATATTATAAATAATATATTATAAGTTATACTTGAAAATATAACGTGTAAAATCATTGAGGTAAGTTTCACATTGAAAGCGGTGTCATAAAAATGTATTTTCACCTAAAAACTAACACCACTTTCATCAGTCTTAAGAGTTGCAGAAGTGTTTATGGTTTACATTTGTACTTTAAAGGCAGTTAGTCTGCAGTTTGCTTATGTACCAGACTATTTTTATTTAACTGGTGGTATGGTTAATGCTTAAGGAGAGGTAAATTATATATATATAAATATATATATAAGGGGGGGGATAAAAATATTTGGGTAAGAGGTAGATTTGTTAAGAATTATTGATTGTGATTTGCAGTTTGTGGAAATGTTGGGTTTGATTTCACTGCAATTTCCGTTTTGTGTTCTCTGGCAATATGCCTCCTCACTGTATTGTTCCGTGTAAATGTACGCGCACAAAAAGGACACGGCACTCGAATTCCTTGGTGCCTCTGTCTTATATGAGCTCTAAGATTTGTTTCGTAACCATATAACCGCTCACAATATGGACATTGCAATTTTTTCCCTACATAAACAAACGATAGTTGTTTTTACTTACTTAAAGCGACATATGAAGGGGAAAATATTACAATGATTCAAAAAGCATGGTAAATATTTATAATTCAGTAAAATGATATGATGGAATTATCAATATTGAATACAAAACATTATGGAAAAATCTCAAATGAAAATTGTTTTAGAATGGATTCGAATAGATCTTGAAGTTAATATTAGAGAAATAATTTATTGCATTTAATGCACTGAAGTTGTGCATAAAGTTGTATCACAATATACGATAAGCTTTATCAAGCCGTTTTAAATGCTTCTTTGTGTATTTTAAAATGGTAAAATAATAATTTTTTTTTACGATGTTATCAAAAAATTGCCATGAGCTCATGTGAAAATTTAAATATCATTCCAAACATCAATAAATACTATATATTTTACATATCCGTAGACTAAATGAATGAAATGAAACGATTTCATTTAAAATTTTCTATTAATTTTGAATTGAAATAAGTAGATCTACATTACCGTCAGGTGTAATAGTAACATTTTTAGAAGGTTCTATCTTCCACGGACTTGAAGGAGATGGTGGAGTTGTTCCATTATCGGACGGTTTCCATTCATTTGTTGTATTTGTAATTTGAGGAAATTCTCCAGTATTTGGTGTAGGTTCAGATTTTATTCGCAGATCTAAAAAATAACAGAAGTGTGATAGATTGATTTTAATAATATTTATACGTTCATAAATGTATGAACTGCGATAAAAAAAATAAAAATATATAAATAATATACCTTCTCCACAGTTGTTAGTGGGCACGCTACGGTAAAGATGAGCTGAAGTAGTTGCATCTACAGGACCAGAATTATTTGTCCGAGACTGATGAGAATTTTCCAAATGGGCCGGTAAATGTGGATTGTAGCTAAGAGGAGATTCATGTTCAGGTTTGGAACCGTCTCTTAAAACAGATGCTCGAACACCAAGTGTATCGGAAATTGGCGTTGTGTTAGGGCTATTTTGGTGCGCCCTTCTATTTCTTTGAGGATCAGGTGATGACGGATGCTGTTCATTTGGTTGTCGATAATGACTTGGGATCTGGTTAAATGAGGTAGAGGGATGTTGAGTTTCTGTGGATCCATTTTGTTTTAGTCTTGGGGAATCTAACACCGGTTTGTTTTCGCTATTATATTGTTGATCACGTTGAGGTAATAGTTGCAATTTTTCATATTCAAATGATAGGCCTTTGACCTAATTAACATTTATTGCATTTATTGCATTTAAAATAACAGCTAAATTATAATAAGCGCTTTAAAACAATGTCAAAATTATGTAGACAATTACACTTATAGTAACTTAGTGAATTATTACCTGTAAATTGTCCGCTGTCTTTAAAAAACTAGAGAGCCTCTCTTGAGATATTTGTACTTCACCGCGGTACATAAACTCAAGTAACGATGCCATGTTGGTAGACGAAGTCCCATCAAGTATAACAATTAAACTTGATCCTAGTGGAGTAGCTTCAAATATTTCTTGAAAATGTTTACTGCATGCTGCCAGAATTAGTTTATGAGCTTTGAAAGTTTTACCTTATAAAATAATAGATAGGTAAATAATTGTTTTATTATAATGTATATGGGCAGAGAATGTTTATAATAATGATGCTTAATGAAACAAATAAAATATTACCTTCACAAAACAATGATACATCTGTCAAACTTTCTGACTTTAAAAGGTTATCAAATGCAGTTACAAGATTGCTACTAAAACTATTCCACTTTAGGCAGAACTGTTGCTGGGAGTCCATTCCAAATTGTTGTTGAGACAATATTTAAAAAGACATAACAGTGACCCTATTAAAATTAAAATGACATTAGATTATGACAGCAATTTGGTAATAACTAAAATTCTTTTAACTATTATTTAAATAATAAAATGAATAGATGATTAAAAATAATTATTTGTGATAGTGAAAGAAAATAATTATTTGTTTAGTGATAAAATTGTAGATGCAATAGCAATATCTTAAATTAATACACATATATAAATGTTTCCGAAGGATTGAATTCTTTTTTTGTGCTTACGTCTGAACGGTTAAGGAGGGGTAGGGGGGTTAATGGCTATAAAATGTAAACATGTATCAAACAAACTACTTAAATATTATTACACAATAGAATGTATTTCATATGTAGCGGAAAAAAATGTTGACATAATATTGCACTATCTATGAACTATTATCAATTTGTATACACTTAAAATAATGTTTTATCTTAAGTTTTATTCGAAAACTGTTGGGTTTAAACTTGGAATGTTGAGATTTGAAAATAAATTTTTTTTATAAATTACATATTTTACTGTACACCAATACTTCAAATGAAAAATAATCACTCTGAAGCTTATTATCATTCTATATTGTCTTCTGTCACTCATTTTAAGGGAACCAAGTATGGTTTTGAATGAGATTTATAGTAAATTATTTTTAATTCATACACACTCACACACACACTATTATAAAGTTTTTAACAGACAATACAAAAAAATTACTCAAATAATTTTTTTTTGCTAGATATTTTCAAAAGCGATGAAAGTAAAAATATTATTTTCTTACATTGCCAATCAATCAAATAAATACGGGGCATTACGATTTTAGGATATAAGCCATACTGTATTGCATTTGTATATTATATTATACAGCCACGAGTACATATAAAGAGTACATATCAATTGCCTTAAATACTCAAAGTAAAGATTATGAAATTAACTGTAGTCGAATTTATGAGATAAGTACATTTTTCTTCACTTTATGAATGAAATAATTTAATATTAGCTGTAAAACATTAGAAGTGTATATAAGAGATTTGATAACTTTGCATAATAAAACATGACTTGAGCAAGATTATTCAGAAAATTTATATCATGAAAAATGTTTTCTTTTTTTTAATTATATAGTTATGTATTACAATAGTATTCTATTATATTTTCGGACCACAAGATTTCGGGAATAAAAAAATAGTTCAAAATGTGAAAATTTTTAAATTGAACACACAGATTCTTTAGATTTTTTAAATTTTACTATAGTTTTGAAAAAATTGTTATGTTATAATACAATCTAGACTAAACCAACTTCCACATTTTGAATATTAATTTAAAATCATGAAACAATTACTTTGTTGGGGAAAAAAAAAGGCTTGAAATATTTTATAAATATATACCCACTTAGATGGCATTGTATCCCAAGAAAGTTGCATACTTACTTAACACACAAATAATATATTTTAGATTTCGAGCAGAGCAAGAATACCTTGTGGTATTATAATGTATTTCAAGATATCTAGTGGTTTTGTAATGGTTTTTTTTGTTGCCATAAACAGTTTATTGAATAGAAGACATGCTTCAATAGGTATATGTTTATTCCTTATTCTCCAGTAGCAAAATGTATTAACTAGTACTTTTTAGATGCAATTTTTTTAAATTCATAATACCTATCATAATAATTGAGATAATCTGACAAACTTCTCAAACTTTTATATATAATTTAAATGCAACAAAGAAGTTTTTTTAGTTATATATATATATATATATATATATGTACTGGTTTCTATGCATTCTTAGCCTAAGTAGGTATAAATTATTAATTATAGGAGAAAATATGTTTAGATTAAAGCATCAATTTTTTTCTTCTAGGTTTGTGTTGCTTTTTTTACATGTGTAATTAGGATAGCTACACATTTTAATTGTTTAAATCATAAGTAATTTTCGAAGTATACAAAGTTGTCTGGTGTTTTTAGTTTTTGAAAACTGTTATACATTTTTGAAATTTTATAAAAAAATTATTCATATTATAACTTGTTTATATGTTACTAATAATGGTATGTGTTCATATAGTAACTATAAACTATAAAAATACTTATAAAAAATTGTATAAGGTATTCAAATTGTTCTTACCAAAACTATCTATTAGACTTCAAAACTAAATAGATGTACATTTATATTTCAACTGGGCACAAATTGTATGCGCAGTAGTAGTTAATTTATGCACACAGGTAAAAATTATAAGTCACTAAGGAATATATTTCCACTCTTGATTTATTCTCAGATAACATTTATTTGCTATTATTGGGTATAGCATAATGAGCAAATTAAAAATGTAAATCAATGTTTTATAATTGAAAATTCTAATAGAATAGCTGTTTAATAGATATTTTAAAGCACCTAACAAGTTTATTTAACTGCAAATCAACTGAAACATATACCATTAATACCTATTTATTTCAATTCTTTAAATTAACATAATCATTAAGCATTTTTAGTATTTATCTTTTAGTTATGGAATATTTGGTATTTTGGTGTATATAGTTAACCGTACATTTACACTCTACCACTCATAAATTTCTATGTTATATGAGCTCTGCTTCTCAACAAAAATTAATGCATAAATTACTCATATATTTAACCACTAAAATTAGCATACACATTACAAGATTTTGATGAAAATATTCAAAGTTAAAATCAATCCTATTGCAGACTTGTAGTAATAGCGAAATACAGCATTTGACTTATGTCAGATATTTTACTATGGTTAAATAGAATAAAAAAAAAAAATTAAATGGCTAGGGCAGATTTTTCAGCAGAGCTCACTTTGAAACGCACATTAAATATGTATAGCAACGTCACGACAAGCTACTTTGGGTAATAAATAAAGTAATATAAAAGTTGAAAAATAAAATAATTTTTAAATAATATTCATGACATTTATTTAGGAAAAAGGTTAGTGTAAACATTATAGATCATAAACTTATCATAGTACTAAGACCGCTTAAAATATGTGAACATATGCGTTAGATCACATACGATTATATTATTAATAAATCTTTTAGACATAAACTTAATAAATGCTAATCAATGGTAGTTCAAATAGTATTATGCTACTTGGTAGGTATGACAGTAATATTTTGTATAAACTATAAAAGTGTAAGTATTTGTGGTGAAGTGATTTGACTGATTTCAATAAAGCAATAACTACCTATACTATGAGTATAGAAACAATTTTCATTATTATTTATTTCAAAAGGTTTTTTTTTTTTTTTTATGTATATTTATTAGTCAATAACAAGATTTAACAATAACAAGTACAAAACATATTAAACAAATTGAAAACATATTAACATATTTATTTAAATAGATAGAAGCAGTAGGTAGCCGATTAAAATCATTTTTGAAATGTATAGGTATTGAATATAATATGTAAATTATCATATTCATGAATAACATTGACCTGTTTTGATGATAGATATACACCAAATGTATGTTTATAATTTCTATTCGCTATAGAAATGAAGATGAAGATTTTCTATGCATTGTTATTCATTTTTGTTCAACTTAGGTATGATAAACATTTTACACGTCACCGAAAGCTTAATTCTTCATTTTTATCCAATTTTAAAAATCATATTTTACAGTAGGTGTAAGTAATTTGAAAAAAGAAATGTGAAAATTGCATGATGAAGAATATAATATAATAACATGTACTAAATAGAACTAATATTAAATCAGCTAATATACATATAACTAGTGAAGATGGCTTCAGTAGGTTATATAAGTCATAACTAATTTAAAACGATTTAAATTGTAAATAATTAATTCGTATACCCGTTACCTATAGTTTTTATTATGGTTTGTTGTCTGATAACATTAATTTGTCTCTAGTTGATACAAAGATCAATAACCTTAATAGTTATCCGCTAACTAATACATAATTTTTTTCTTAAAAACATTTTATATCAGTAATAATTACTTATTGATAAGTCAAGAAGTATGTATCGGTCAATGATAAAATTAATATATCCGATACAAATAGAAAACATAAAGTACATAAAATATAAAATAAGTACAAACTCAGATTTTAGATACTATCCAGTTTTTGTTGTTGTTTATTTTGTAGCAAAAAAAAAAAAAAAAATGCAATCACATTTATCAACAACTATACCTATCTATAACATCAACACAGACTTGATAATCCATTATCAATACCTGTAGCATATTGAGAAAACTGGTTGCAAGTTTTTTTGATAAAAATTAAGAAGCAACAGAGTATTGATAAAAAATATATATATTGAAAATAATTAGTCTGATAAAAATGTGATAAGATGCATGTTGTGTTTTTTGTTCAGAATAGAAAAAAAAGGAGAAACAAACCTATGAGGAATATTCTACCTAGCAGCGATAAGCCAGCAGCTCGACTATCAAAGCAAACACATCAAATTGTAGCTGGTAAGTGAAAATATAATAAAAATAAAATCTCCCTACAAGGGACGGACGTGACACGGTTCGGAAACAATTATTTAGGCATAGAATATAATAATAAGTCTCATAATGTAAATAAACAATATTGTAATATATCCGACGGTAAATGTTGGATTTAGTCTATTACTTCCAAGGTGTCGAGTGGTTGGTACTCACCGATCAGCAAGCTGTGGTGGCGCAGACGACTCCGTCAAACGTTCATGGCATCGAGGTGGTAACTAGCGGCGGTTAAAGCGACAGTAGCAGTAGCGGCTCCGGCGTTTTCAGGTCTGTGGCAAATACATAGAGAGAGACAAATTTACAATCAGTGTGATTACCACCATGTGTGCGTTACCTTGTGCGCGCGCATAAAATGTATGTAAAATGTACACGTAAAGTGGGGAACGATAGGGGTGAGCGGACTGTGTTAGGGGTGGGTTTCCGTTGCGATTCGTCGTCGTCGTCGATCGTGTCGTGCACACACGCAGCAGTCACCGCGCGAAATGACCACCGTCGCAGCAGCCAATGACACGAGTGGCCGGGCGCAACGTCTCGGACAGTGCAATTGCAAACATTTGCATAACACGCGCGGACGACCGTGAAACCGTCTGGAGTACGACTCGTCGTCGCGAGCCAACCGACGTCAATGTGTCCTCGACGGGGGCGCCAGTGTCTGCGGTACGCGGCGGCGGCGGTACGATATCGCGTCCTGCGGCGGTTAACGACGACGACGGCGGCGGCGGCGGCGGCGACGGGCGGTCGGTGGGGGTGGGCGCGGACAAGGGGTGAAGACGAGAATCGAGTATGAGGAAAAAAAAAAAAAAACCGATATAAAACCCGATCTTTTCGAACACGTCGTTGCGGCTACACGCGCGCGCGCGGCAGACGTGCCTACGCGCACGTAAAATTATAAATAAATATATATATGGAAAAAAAAAAAACCTAGACCGGTATAATAAAAAAAAAATAAAAATAAATACGAGGGGAGAATAAAAATAAATTAAAATAACGACGATAAAAAACGGACCCGGAGAAGTCGCGCCGGTGCACGACGGGAGAGAAATATCTATACAGAGAGAAAAAAATAAAATAACCGAATTAAAAAAACTAGCCGTGGGAAGAAAAGGGAAAAAAAAAAAAAAATCGAAAATTCGAAAACCGCGGGAGCGGTCGTATGTTGTTGTTGTCGTTGTCGTTATTGTCGTTGTCGTTGTCGTTGTTGTCGTGGTCGTTGTGTCGTTGATGTGTTGTCGTCGTCGTCGACGACGTTGCGTTTATTACCTCGGCGCGGTGTAACTCGACGCTAGCGAGTGTCGTCGGCGAGTAAATTGTTGCAAAAAAATAAATTATTATTATTGACGCGTCGGCGGCGGCGGCGGCGAAGGTTTTTCGTTGTTGTATTTTTTTTTTTCGCTCGTTTCGCTACGCCGCCGCCGCCGTTGCTATTTCGTGTTTCCCCTGCCGCCCCACACGCATATTATTATTATTATTATTACTATTATTGTGTCTATTTTCTCTCTCGCTCGGTTTTGCAGCGTTTTTTTTTTTTTTTTTTTTATTACCTACTTTTATTTTTTTTTTACGACACACGCGCGTTCGATTATATATATATATATATATATATATATGTACGTGTGCGCTGGATCGTCGAAGGCCGTCGTCGGCGGGGAAACGCGCACGCACACACGAGCGTTCTCGTTTTTGCCGCGCAAAATCCGCACGCACGTACTTTGTGTCCGCCGCCGCCGCCGCGTACGAGTCACCTCGCTGGCTATTCGCCGCTCGTCCACTGTAATATATTAAGCGCGCTCGCGCGTATGGCAACAACAAGTTTTTTTTTGCGCTGTTCACCGGCTATCGGCGTTACGTGTATTAAAGTTACGATGATGTTACACGCGCGCGCGCGCGCACGCACGCCCATATGCGTGCAACGACGATATTTCGTACGCTGCACGCGTTAATACGTAGGCCGCCGCCGCCGCCGCCGCGTGTTATTAATGTATTTCACCGCGTACGCGAGCGGCAGGGGAACACACGAAAACATCAAACTATAAAAAAAAAAAAACTAGGTCTTATATAAGACTAGGCTTTTTTTTCTCAAATCCGAATCCGCCGCCGTATTGAAAAGCAAAATCGCTAGATTTCGACTATGCGCGTTTGTTTCGTTTTTTCTCTACGCTGCCCCGTCTCCACCCACACTCGAATAAAATATGTTTCGTTCGTGTGCGCGCGCGCGCTCATACTTGTAAACACTTTAAACGTAAACATTTGAGAAAACAATAAAACGCGTAACAGTTATCATAGCGTTTCCGCGGTCGCGTACGTTTTTTACGACGGCTCGATCGATTTTTCAGCGAAATAATATTCGTCCCGTACGCGCGTCGTTTTTATTAAAAATAATATCGCCAGACAATATCGCCGCGTGTTTTTTACGTCACGCCAACGATAACACGGTCTCCAATGATACACTTATCATTGTGCCTGTTGTGCGCTCCAATTCGGAAACGGAGCGCGGCCTATTTTAAGGATTTTTCGAAAGTGCGCGTGACCCACTGCCAATGAAAGCTCTATTGATAATATGCGTACATGTGTGTGTGTGTGTGTGCGTGTGCGTGTGAATTATGAAATGGAAAATAACGCTCGACGTACGGGCTCAAAAACCTGGTTTTCAACTATTATATTATGTTTTTTACGAGTCAAGCTGCGCATATTTTTAAATAAGTGCCTATTGCAGCACATTTTACACCGAAAATTACCTACGCAAAGTGTGTGTGTGTGTGCGCGCCCAGACCCCGAACGACGACGCGTCGAATATTATGTTCTGGCGACGGAATATATGTCTGTTTTTTCTTTTTTTACACCGTCAAATCTTCAGGAATGTAGACTTGCTCGTGTTCCTCATGTCATTTTCGCTAATTATTTTCCCTATAAATATTTAATTATTGCGTTTCAACTGTTTAAAATATGTTTAATTCGTCCATAGCTGCATAATCGTCGGGCTTTTCGGATTTAGATAAAGAATAATGTGATACCCATCGCCCACGCCTATATATTATTCTCGTATGAGTTATACGAGTAAGGCTTCAACCTAGCCATTAAAAAAAAATATAAAAAAAAATACAAAATCCTATCGGTTTTGGCCGTCATCATCGCGTTTGTAGAGCAACACACGCACACACACACACTATACTGCTAACGATAATAATAATTGACGGTTAGCCAATCTCGGATACAAATACCGTTGAGGTATAATTTGAGGAGAGTTCGGTATAAAAAATCCCGCAATACAATATGATATAGGTATTATTATAATCGATTTTTATGTTTCGACACCGCATAATACCCACGTATGTACAATGCACCTATTATATAAGTGTTTTGTTACCTATTTATTTATATCTAAACGTTTTTTTTTTTTTTTTCACCGAACTATCGGATCGTCGGCCACGAATTGTTAAACTCAAGCCCGGATTTCATTAGGCTCGACGAAAACAAGACGCTCTCTACATGTACTTGAAAAAAGTTAATCACTTCTTTTTACGGTTTTCACATTGTTTTTTATCATTTTCTATCGTACAAAAATATAGTAAACACTACACCGCGAATTCAATTTTCAAGCCTCACGTGTCGACATTTTAACTTTAACGTGTTTTTAGCTACCATAATTATTTTGCAAACAATCACGGCTTCGCTAAGTTTTGTTGAAATTCAAACGCTTTGAAAAAAATATATCGTTACTTCGAAAATATGTCGATGTTTTTATTTGAACTTTTTTCGTATCGAATTCTCAAGATTTTTTTTATTATTATTCTCGTCTAATCAAAATTATTTTATCGACGAAAAAATCAAAGAAATCCAAAAAATTTCGAATGTTTTGAAACAGCACAAAAAAAAAGTCACTACGTATTGTTAATTTCGAGAACGACAATATAATAGTGCCTAATAGGTGAACATTTCACGCTACAATAATTATATTTATGTTCGAGTTTCGATGAAAAAAAAAATATACATTTGATTTTGTCAAAAACCGGTATAGAACCGTTTTTTTTTTTTGCGATCTTTCGTCAGTTTTTCTCCACTTACTACCAGAAACCGAAAAAGAAGTTGTTATTGGATATCATTAGGAGGGGGGGGGTGGAAGGTCTGGATTATGCGGCGGACCTTCTGCAAATACACCGATACGTTCTAAAATACTAACGTGTCTAGTCATCTGACTAGATTTATTATATAGTATTCACTAAAACTCTGAACTCTCGCATAGAGAATATTCTTCGTTCTTATTAATTATTATGAACAATAAATCTTCATAAAAATAGGAAATATGATTTTACTTATTTATCAAATAAAAGAACGAGATAAGTCGCGAGTAAATAAGGTCATTAACGAGCAAAGTATAAAAATACAATCGGAATAGATTTCAAATACAATTTCTTTAGTTCTCAGTACATTAAGACGCACATACCTAGTCGTAATTATTATTATTAATTATTTTATATTATGATAAAATATTTAAAAACGATCGAACGAAGATATATACGCGTGGTTATGATATTTGATAAAGCAAACGTATGCCCTAGATAACGAAATAATAATAAAAAAAAAATAAAAATAATATGTTACACCCGGCGCGGCGTTCGATTTTCCCCTTCAGATTTGGCCTCGGCGAGATAATAATAATTTTTCCAAAACGATCGGAAGGGTGAAGACGAAAAGTCCCCGTGATCAATTAAACGTTTGCCAGCGCACGTCCCCCTCGTTGGAAAAAAATCGTAAATTCGCCACCGGTATACACCGGTATAATATTATTATGTGCAATATCAATGTACCCGTCGTCGTCGTAATACTATAATACGTTTCACATTCTACTACGAGTGCGTTTCATTCTTGCGCAGTTGCGCTACTCCTATGTATTCAGCTTGTACGTTACGCGACGTGCGATTTAATAATTTTCGTATATTTTATATTCGAAATATTCGTGTCGAACCATACGCGCGTGTGCGTTAAAAACATTTTTGTGGAAAGAAATGGGATCGTGTGCAGTCCCCTCTCAATACGGATTCGTTTTATTACTATAATATACGTATGTATGTATGTACGTATGTATATTATATACGCGTATGTTGTGCGCGCGTGTATACGCGGAGGGTTAACCTTCGACACCGTCGAGAAAGGGCGTTATAACAACATAATATTATATATTATCCAATCTTGTCGTAAATCGTAAATCGCCGGATAGGTTTTCGGAAACGGTCAAAGACGAGAAACGCGCGCACATTTCCAAGAACGGTCGGTTTGTTATGTAACACGACGACGACGACGTATAGAGCAGGACGTTATTCGGCGGTGGATGAAACGCGAAGTTTTTACACACACACACACACGCACGCACACACTTATTATATTCCGATTCCTATCCGGTACCCCGTCCGTTTCGCAGTCGTCGGACAATAGTTTCGTAAAAAAACCCCTCTTGAGCAGGGCCGCTCTGCCGTATATTATAATAATATATGCGCACAACACGTGTCTACGTGTGTGTGTGTGTGTGTGTGTATATATATATTCTTGTGCACAATACGCGATATTATAATAGTAGTCTCGTTTTGTTTTTTTCTTTACGTTTTTTTTTTTTCCCCATTTATTTTATTTTATTTTTTTTCAACCTATCCTTTTCCCCTCTCGTTCCGACGCGGCGACGCACCGGATAGAGCTATTTGGCAATATTCGCGGCAATGTCACGTATATTATACGTGTGTGTGTAGGTATATTATATTATATCGCTGCACACGCACGCACTCGCGCACGCACATGGACGTTATAATAGTAGTAGTAGTAGTAGTAGTAGTAGTAGTAGTAGTAGTCGTCCTGGACCGCGGGGCATTATAATATGCGTACGGCCGTCGAGGTTTTGCTTCCCTTTCCCTTCGTTTTTTTTTTTTTTTTTTTCGGTTCTACCGCATGCAATATATTATATCTGAGAGTATATGTAACCACTATGTGTGTGTGTGTGTGAGTATGAGCAAATTATTAATGCATAAACATGTATAGAAGGTACACCTCTACTATTGCCGACGCCGCCGCCGCCGCCGTCGCCGCCACTGATACATATTATGATAATAATATATGGTGTTTGTGTGTGTAAATGATTCGTTGTTTGTGTTTTATTTAATCAATAAATGATACCTCCGACCTTCGATGCGTATGCCGGACATTGCCGGTTTATATAATATATGTAATAATATTATAATGTGATATAAAAAAATACGTGTATTTTTGCACCGCGCCGCAAATTTATGCAAAACTCCGAGACGTATTTTTATAAAAACCGAACATTGTTTTTCGCTCGTAATTCTGAATTTCTAATTCGGACACTTTACATATTTCGAGTTTATTATTGTTTTCGACAATATTACCGGCTCCAACCGTCGGCGCGGCGGCGCGATGACGTTAATGAACGAGAATACCTACGCATTTATTACACCATTGATTTCCCCTCATGTCACTTTGCGTTGCATAATTTGCAATTACTCTTGCAGCCGCGGCACCTATTGTTTTCTACACTTTTGTGCGTTTGATCGTTTGTTATATCCTTGACCTCCGCGGTTTGAAATCGCCCTTGCATGTTCCTCCGATGAAATTGTAGTTTTCGGAATATCTTCCATGTTATGCAAGGACTCGCGAGAAATAGTAGACCGATTCTCGGCGTACAGTTGTGCCAATATTCCAATTCGTGTATCAATTTCACGATTCTCGAGTATACCATTATTGCTATTTTTTGTTTTTTATTAATTCTATTATCATTATTACATACATAAATTATATGAAATCAAGTCGATATTTCAATATATATTTGTAAAACGAGATTAAATTTAAATATCTACCAGAAATACAGAATTTCGTAAATTAATTTGTGTCCTGTCGACACGTGGAATGCGAATTCTCAATGTTTCTCCGATTTCGTCCTCGGTAAACTGCTGTATAATTTTTATTTCTGCCGATCGCATGGTTAATTTTTTCCCGTGTACTTTATCGAGTGATTATCATAGTGTTTGATGGTGAAAATATTTTAAAAAAAATAATAACAACAACTCGCAATGATATCAGTTGAATAATGCGTTGCCGTGAATATTATTTTATTATTATTCACGTTTTATCAGAATTTAATCGAATAAAATAACTAACTACGTTTAGGTTTTTTTTTTTATATAATATCGATTGTACATCCATGTGCTAGATAGCACATAAACGTATTAGGATTTTTATTTTCCGAGAAATAACAGGTCTACTTATTATTTCGGAAAATAAAAGATTTTTTTGCGCATGAGATGCGATTAAAAAAAAAAAAAAAAACAATTGGCGAAAACAACATTTTTATCGTATATTTAATCAGTTAACTATTAGCCGGGACGTCGAGGCGGATACGAATAACATTGGAAATTCAAAAATCCAAACAAAACATCGCTCAGACACAGAAACCGGGTGTTGAACACTCGTTCGGTCCGCGCAAACCAGATGTTTACTGTAATATTTTACTATTTTCGTACGTTAAACAGTCATCTCGAACGTATTCATTTATATAAATTACATAAAATGTTGTATTCTCGATTCGGCAGTCGCTGAATTAATTCAAAACGATTTTAACAAAAGTGAGTTTACTACTACACGGCGTTTAATGGTCTGGAACATATAAGGATGTAATGATAATATTCTATATACGTTAAAAAGTCCCGAATAAGTTAAAACCAGTTCTGTAATAATTGGAAACATATTTTTTTCTTTCTTCAAACCATGAAAACATTTTAATATTAATTAATGAACGGTTATTAATTTTAAACATTATCGTATTTTTTTTTTTTTTTTAACTATCAAACGAAACAGAGAGAGAGAAAAAAACAAAACAAAGAAACCACAATAACACGTGGTAACCCCTTCGAAAAAAGGTCGGGCGAACGAACGCGTTGGACTATACGCGTATGCGTCGAATACTTGTGTATAGGGTCAGATTACAGAGATTATAATATTATTGTATTATACTTTTAGAAACTTAGCCAAGCATTTGAAAGATTAATTCATACGTATATTAAAACTTGTATTGTTTTCAACCTTTTTCGGCGCGGCGCGGCGCCTCATTATCGCGAGCGGCCTTATAATTTGCCAACGGTTCCAAACGAAAAAACGATGGGAGGGGAGAGAGAAAAACGTTTACGAATTTATACGGATCGGTATTTCGTAATTGATATCAAATTCTTATTTCACGCAGACGGCAAATAACAATGCTTTATTCGGTTTCTCTTTTTAATGAAGATTTTACTCGACAAACAGAAATATTTTCAAAGTAGGTGCGTACCTACATTTTTTTTCTTTTATTTTGCACACTACTCGAACGCATCGAACTCATAACGACGTTTCAACACAAGCGCCTCTACGGTATAAAAACCAATCCTACTATTAAGCGTGTTTTCGACACATTTCATATGCTAAAAGTATTATCTGTTCCGCGCCGCGCATTCATATTTTTCTCGATAGATTTTCTTTCTTTGTTTTCGGTCATTCTGCATTTGAAAACTCATATAGCCGCCCATGAACACACGTCCCGTTGAAACCCACAGCACTCCCGACAGACCGAAATAACCCCCCGAGGGCAGCCCCGCCCTCGCCGAGAACCACCGTTTTATGTTGTTGTTTTATATTGTATTCTAAACTTTTATAATATTTATATTACCAAACGACTTCTCGTCGATACTATATCGTTATTAATAAATGCCTATTTCGTTGTACATAAAATATATTTAATACGTCTATGTGAATAGTCGAATCGACGATCAAAACAAACAGATTATTGTATACACACAATACACGTGGTATATTATATAGTTTTTGTTGAAACGCGATTCTTTGATTTACACGTCATGCTATTTTGCTGTCTTCTAGCTGAATTAAAAAAAAAAAAAAAGTAGGTTTATTCGGTGCATTCACTTGTTCTAATATACATACTGTCTACACAACTATAATATTATATAGGTCATACGAATGGATGTGCTGTAGTATTGTTTGTATATAGGTGCTCGTACTTGAAAGCCGTGATAAATCAATGGATTCAGAAAACGTTCACTGAGTTTGAATGTAATTATTATTGACTGTTATTATTTAACTCTAAATAAAAATTATTACGCTACCAATTATAACTCGATACGTTTCGTTTGATCGATTCGTACGATTTTTTAAAATCTACATAACTTCGTAGCAATGTTTGAGTATTACAACAGCTAGTTGACCAACAAAACCAAAACTTATTTTATACACTTATATAAATATTAACAAATACACTATTACGTATTTATCTTCGCCGACGACTAAACACGAGTGTGTAGTACGAAGATTTTCGTATTTAAAAATAAATATATTTGCACGTGACTTCGGGAGTTCGCCGTCCATATAATATTTTATCGTCGATACCCATACTGTGCAATGAATTAAAATCGCCAACTCTATGCGAATTCACGATGCGCCGTTATTGTGTATATAAAAATACATGATTTCGCAATAATGTTTTAAAATACAACTTGAATGGAATCCTTACAAAGCGACTACGTCGGAAATATGTAACTCTATAGGAACCGTACGCGTATAAAGGTTTATTATTGGTATATGTGTTCAGGTACTGTGGGAGACGTTAAAAAACAGGAATCCCCGGAGCCACGGCGAGAGGGATTCAAAACAAATTGTGCAATATGTGTAGATTTGTTTCTTCGGGGGGCGGATTTGAACCACTGCGACCTTTCTTTATCTACTAAGCCTGTGCACACACACATATTATGTATAAATATATATAAGTATTGGCGTATGCGTTTAAATCGTCGATTCCTTTTGTCGGTATGAAAACGAATGTCGTCGAAATTTGTCCAACACTTAATACGGCATGTTGTTCTCCGTTTGAAAGTCATCAAATTCTTATTAAGGTCGATGTAACTATTCCTGCGGTTAACTTTTAATCGTTTATGTTAATTTTATAACGATAAGAAACGGCTATCGAAGCCATATTATATTTTGAACTTTAAATCGTATTACAACATGTTAATTAAAGGTTAAATTTTTAAAAACCCCCGTCGATTCGGTCGTATACAAACCGGTCGTTTGTGAATTTTCACCTGGTTTACGTATAGTATAGCCCAAATAAAAAAAGGTCGATTACTCTAGATTAAAGACGCGGTGTTTACGTTTGCACGCCATTATGTAAAATATACTCAAATGTTATTTCAATAATTATTACGCAACAATAATAATTACTCAATAATATCAATGAAAAAATGTCGAAAATCCCGTATATTTTTTTAATAATTCCGTGCGCGAGATAGGTGCCTAATATTATCATTACGGTTTTTCTTATGCATTTACAATAATTCAGTGCTATTGCTCAATTATAATTTGTATTATATCAGCTCACATATAATATTAAAGAATGTAAAACAATTATTAATCACGAAATACAACACGACTATCATCTTTCATTAATTAAATTTTATGTATTTCTTTAATATAAACAATACAAATTAGTACGAATTATCGTCACAGTTTTATACATTATTAAATTTAGATAACAGTGTTGGACTGTATAGTAATGCACTTGGATATTAAAATTCACCAGTTGATATGAATAGCTAATTGCACGCTGTCCTACAATATAATACTCTAGTGGCCGTCTTAGATGTGTTTAGAATATTCATGTTCTACACGCAAAGGAAAATCTAAACGTTAAAAAGAGAGAAGGAAAAACGAACAACTGCGAAATCGTTTGGTTTCCAAGCGTCCAATCGAAAAACTCTATCATAAATAATTAAGCTAAAGATTGAAATATTAAATCAATAAAACTGTTTTTGTTTAAATAATCAAACGTTAAATTCGTTTAAATTGGGTAATTGAAAAATCAAATCTACGGTTTGACATACATAATGTTATAGCATACTACTTATGATTGAAATACATTTTTATCTTAATCTCCAACTTACTCGCGTAAGATATTAGCTGCGTTAAGAATTGAATTGATATTTTCTACAAAACGTTATTCTTTCTCGTAGCCGAAAGAATTATTCGTTATGAAACGAACGAAAATGATTTTGAACAGTCTTCGAAACGGACAAAAAAAAAAAAAAAACAAACAAACAAACAAAAAAACTCAAATAATATTTTACCAGATTGCTAAAAACGCAGCCGATTCGGCATAATTTATGTTATAGATTTAATAGTTGAGAAAATCATAGGCATAATATATTATAGCAATACAGCATTTAGCAGCCTGTTTTGTTGGTCAATGACGACTCATATAGTGAGGTCATATGCACACGTGGGGACTAAAAAACGGATTATATTATATTAAGCAATGCGATCCTTTGTTGTACGTTTTGAGGTTTTTTTTTTTTTTCTAAAACACGGGTATTGTTTACGAAATCGAAATATATATATATATATAAAGATATATATTATTCCTTTACTATAGTTTATTTTTTGCTTATATATTTTCAATATAATTATGCAAATGTACCCATCTCATTATTCTGTCTAATATAACGACTGTGTTATTTTATCATATGATAATATGCGATCATTGTTAAGGACGCGAACCGAACACATGTAAAAACCAAAAGACCATATAATATCTATTACGCGTTATATAGTTTTATTGTATTAAAAAAGCTAATATAATGTTATCGCGATTAAACGAGCGAACGCGTTCGAGTCTTCTTCCTCCGTGTGTATAAATATATAAAAAAAAAACCGACCAACGTATTATTTTCAATAAAACTCAATGGGATATTCGGCTTTTGTCAATTAAGCGTAAACCGCGTGATCACGATAATATGAAAAGGATCTGAAAATAAACTGTCGGGGTTAACGCGTACGGGAAAACGAAAAACAGAAAGTAATAACAAAAAATAAAGCTGTATATTATAAAAATTGACGGTATTAATTTAATTAACGAATCTATTGGAGATTATGTCAACAATTTTATTTGTAATTTAATACGAAAAAACACTGTAATCGCTCGGGCGTCGCAAAGGCGCGACGCCTATTAATCAACAATATGATCGAAATTTCGGTTTCGAATAGAAAAAAAAAACAAACCCTTCTTCTATTGGAATTGGAAAACCTAACACGTTGAAATAGTGTTTATTAAAAAAGTCGAAATATATATATATATATATACATATAGTATGGCGACTGAAATGATATTGTTATTTATTACCCGTTTGTAAATCAAATAATGTGAGTTACTCGGTGTGAGTAACTCGTAAGTCTTGTAAGCATTGTCGTTCGATTAAAACCAAAGCAATTTAGCCGTTACGTCTAAAAAATGAAATGCTCGAATAAAACGAATTTAGCGTCTAGCATATTATTATGTTGTGAAAAAACCAAACAAGTTAATGAGATAATTAGGCCGAGTTTTTCTCACGCCCGCCGTTTCTTCGATTCTCTGTGACGGGATTTACTGACGGCGGCGGCGGTCACGAATGAGAACATGATTCCGGATCACTGTTAAAACATTGTTGGGCGTTACAGTTGTCGTATTATATTGTACTGATTATTTAAAAACAATAGCCGGTCGTTAAATTCGAAAAATAATTTCGGATAAAAGTCCAAGTAACGTGCATGATGAATATTTCGTTTGAAAATAAAGCCGTGTTGCTTGAAAACCAGAATCTGAAAGGAGAGTAGGAAAAAATTCGATCTATCGAGATTAACATTAATATATTATAAAATAACTAAAATGTAATTTAATTATTCACGAGTTGCCTGTGAAATATACGAGAATTGAAAATGTAAAACTACACGCTTGAAAATTGTGTTTGAAAAATGTGAGTTATAATATTAAATGTTTTTTATTTTAATTTTATTATAATGAGAATAATTAATAAACGAACGAATATAATAAAACTGACCAAGTTTAAGTTTTTGATTTTTTTTTTTCTATACGATACTAATATAAATTACTCGTGAAATAACTACGATTGCATTCAAATTTAAATGTACACAAAAATACTTATTTATTCAAAAGAAGTATAAACGTAAAAACCATGCTTGTTTTTATCAAATTTAACAAACCCTTTTTTTTTTTCGATTTCGAATTATGTATGCGATATCCGGTCTCACAATAGTTTCTTCACTAGCTGAAAGTTTAATTACGGAAAATAATATAATCGAAATACGTTTTTTCTTTTCGTTTTAATTTTTATGTCAAGTGAATAATTTGTATTTCTTTTAAGACTAATCAAAATTTATGTTTTTTTTTTTACAAATATGATCTTAAAAATTCGCATTAATAGACGATTGTAAGTTAATAAACTCATTCAACTGATACATTTGTTCAGTTCTCAAAATATTTGGTTTTTTTTGAACTAGGAAAATAAATTTATTTGAACCTTAAAAAATTAAAATCAAACATGTTTATTAATTTTATACCCACGCTTTATAAACGTCACTATTTTTAGAGCTTTTTTTCTAGTTTCTATTTCATGCCTACGATTTCGTTTATTAATATTATACAAGTCGGTTAATATACTGTCGGTAAAATAGGTGATTTTATTCTAA
Organism: Drepanosiphum platanoidis; assembly: GCA_948098885.1. NCBI lineage: Eukaryota > Metazoa > Arthropoda > Insecta > Hemiptera > Aphididae > Drepanosiphum > Drepanosiphum platanoidis. The sequence continues at coordinate 3,219,748 of OX402533.1, forward strand.
AATCTCTGCGGCTTTAATTTTCTCAATTAATACAATCAATAGCCGTCGCGAGTACTCTTCTTTTTTTTTGGTACATTAAGAATAAAAATTAATATAAATTCAGTTGATTATCGACGACCCGTAAATTTTACGTTTTCAAATAATTGGAAAAATGAAAAAATTACATCTCAAAAGTAGGTCTACTAAAACTCGATCTATTAATAGATCTACGTAGAAAAAAACGAAGCAGTCTTTTTGTTAAAAAATAAAAATAATACGGCGTTATAAGACTAGATATTTTATTTTTCACTTGTCGTTGCGTTTATACGAAAATATTGTTTTTTCTTGAATAAAGAACAATTTTTTTTAAAGAGATTAAATTCAACGGTAAATCGGAGTGATGATATTTTAAAATTTTTTTATAGTTGGTATAAAACGTAAAACGTCGCTGACAAGGATTGGGAAAAAAAAACAACAGTGTGTACATTTATTATGCAATCAGAACTATTACAGTTTTTCTCGTGTAAAATCTTAATCGATTGACTAGAAAAGCGAAAAAAACGTCGATGGTTTGTTAGTATATAAAAATATATGTATTACACATTAGGATTCACTAAAAATACGCTGTTTATTTTAATACTATTATTCTTTATATTATAAGAATTTTTATAGACCTATAAATGAATGAATTGGATGTGCTCCAACACCAACTATTAGTTTGAAGGACACAATTAGAAGATAACTTTCTCGTGATATGTCCTCTAAGTTTTCATTCTCTAGATAAGTCGACGTAGCATTTCATATTGACTACTACTTGATTTTTATCATTTCGTTAAATAAAGTTTACGGCCGATAACATTTTTCAACCGTTTTGCAAACAATAATAATTATTGTTTATGCGTCGTAGTGTTTATAATATATTTTACCATAGCACACGGTCCGTCTGTTATAGTCGGCATTGGAATATTATTATTATACGGATATTTTTTACGAAGCAGAAAAAGGTTATGAATATAGGTGGCTTTGTTATACCGGAGACTTATTTTAAATCTAATATCGTTACAAAATGTATGAATATTTGTATGCCATAACATACACACGTATGTTTTGTAATAATTAATAATAATAATTATCGAAATATTATAATATAAAAGCGAAAAGATAACTCGAATGTTTAACGGTGAACTTAAAACGCACACTCGAGAATTTATTGTATACACATTACGCCTGAAACGATGTACTCGTACTCGCTACGCATTGTGCGGACTCGGCGGCCTCTCAAGAACTAGGCTAAACGGTTCGAGTTTATCGAAACGGTGTAAAACGAGTGTTATTTTAAAATATATCCGAAAAAATTACACAGACGTTTTATATAGCTATCATAGCGTTCGATGTTAATAAATACAATGATATCGTACACGGTATTATTTTTACTACTCTTCCACCATACTCATAACACGAATTACTGTCTGGTAGATAGGCAATAAATTGCTTTGAAACGTATTAGATTGTGAATTCCCGTATATTAGGCGTCGCACGAAAAAGAAACCGCGCGCGCGTTATTATTATTATTTAAAATGCATTTGAGTTTCTATTGCGTTTTACTCGTCGTCACGTAAAATCCTAAAAAACAAATAATCGATTTATCGTTTCGGCAACTATTCGCGTGTCGTGTACATTCTCTCCGAATTCGAGAATTTCAAATAATAGCTTCCCTAAATTTCGTGCAAATATTATAATCACGTGTTTTTCGAATGGGATTAAAAAGTTTCAAAGTTAATAAAAGTCGATGTCGTCGTCGTCGTCGTCGTCGTCGCCCGCTTAATGCGTACGACTGGTTAATTTTTTATTATTATTCGTGTTTAACAATAATCGTCGCGATTTAAATAAACGAATAATTTAAATATACCGGGTGTGTAGTTTCTGTTAGTTTTCGATTTCAACCGAGCAAACGACCTATATTCACGAATAAATTACGCCGCTGCGCGCGTGTAACAATTATTATTGTTGTGTAAAAAAGTATAGGTGTGCAAAGTGCAAACGGAAAATAATTCATCCAACGGCGATAACTCGATAATTATTAATCATCGCCGCAAGAGTCGCGATAAAAACTCGATAATAATCGTTTCGTTTGCTCGTGCATCTCGTGATATCTGTTTTCACGTCCGTCGATTTGAAAATGCATTCCGATCCTGCGATTCCGATCATTCGTCTACGTTCACAAAATCTAGTTCACAAGAAATGAAATAAAATCAACGTATGATCTCGGCAGACGCATGCGACTTAACCTAACGGTTATGCGACGTAGCTGTAATCTAAAAAAAAAAAAAATTACATACGAAAACAACAGCGTAATTGCACCGCCCGAAACACATTAGCGCCGCTTTTTAGTGTTGCTTTGTTTTCCGTTTTTTTTTTTCCACTACACAGTGCACACCAACACAAAATATAACAAACACCCCTTCAGTCGACGACGATACGTTTTTACGGGCCTCTTAACGTTATTGCTATGTAATACCGAATCGAGTTAATATCTAAATTATAGACTTCGGTCGTACCGTTCGTCTTCGGAGAGCGCCCGTTGTACGGGAGAATAAAAAAAAAAGTAAACATATTTGTCGGGAAAATCGACCGGTCGCGCGGTACAGTTTTACGTGTCTTGGCCAGAGCAATAATTTAAAATCGACGTATTAAATATCAACGCGGCGATTACGGTAAATGTTATAAATAATCGGGAAGAAACACTCCGGCGGGCACCACGAAACGAACTGACGATGCGTTTCTCGTACTAAGATCCCGAGTATTTTAAACGAGTTACATTTTTTTTTTTCGAGTAGTTTTTTTGGTGGTTGAAAATCCTGCGGTTTCTCGAATTTATTTCAAAATGACCGAAATACCATTAACTTTACAAGGTTTAAAAGATGAAATACTATATAAGATTTTACTGAAATGAAAATGTCCATTATTTTGTAAAAATATCAATTTACTTGAGACATAAAGACGAAATGAAAGACGTCGGCCAAATAGAAATACGTTCTGATATTGAAGTGTGATTATTATTGAATACGAATTCGTTATTTCCTATTTAAATGCTCGTAATGTTTGTTTAATTACAATTTGACAGTTCAACAATAACATAAAATAATGATTAATTAATAATAATGGTATCCGGTAGTAAATGTGTTTTAATTTAATGTAAATTATTATTTACTCATTTTCATTCGGTTTGTTTTCAATCACATTGTGAAAACACTTATTTTTCTTTTGTTCTATTGTTTTCGCACATTTGTGTTTGCTTTTTTTTTTGTCGGGGTGTCGTTTTTGGTTCTTAAGTATAATAACACATTTGTTCATATTATTTATTGCAATAAAGTACCAAAAATACCGATTGCCTATAATGGTTATTTTTCATGATAAATTATGGTATTTAGATTGAAAATAATTGTTTTTTTCCCCCCGATAATAATTAACTATTTGAATGGCGAGTCCGGTGCTGTTCTATGGGTTGAGTGCTAATTTTTCGTTTCTTTTTAGATTCATTTTAGAACTAAAAAAAATATTAAAAGATTTTAATTCACTTAATTGTCATCGAACTACAGCGTATTAAAGGTATTTAATATTTATACTTATCATTAACTGTTCGTATTTCAAAACGCGACTTGAAAATCGAGATCACTCAATATAATTATTCACGTTTAGATGTTAAACACGTCAACTTTACTGATGTATAGTACTGATGTTACGTTTTACGTTTGTACGACTAAGAACAACATTCACAATAAAGACAGTAAATTTAAGTTTAATAATATTTCAATTATAATCCACGTTGTTACGTATATTTACATATTATCATTACCGTAGTTTTGTAAACTTCTCGGCTATAATAGCCTTCGAACACCGATCGTTGTGTACTATAGTTCAACGTTAGAATTAAATAAAAACTAAAATAGTATTAAATAAAAACCATTGGCAAGTAATAATATTACAATAATTACACTGATAAATTGAGATGTCGTTCGATTGTCAGAGGTATCGAATAGCGAGGGCGGCGAGGGTCGAGAGAAAACCTTTAGCTGAATCTTTTGCATCGGCAGCTTATTAAATTTAAATATATTCGCCATGATAAATCTGTTTTAAGGGGTTATAGATAGGCAATTGTAATTAAATATTGAGATAGACGATAGAATAATATAACAAAAATAATTACAAACACCTAAATCATAGGATTTTATCAATAATTTAAAAAAGGATTAAAGTGCGGGAGGGGAGAGGGTGTAATTTGGCCAACACTTTTAACGTTGCGAACTTATGACGGACGCACTTTAATCGTGATATTTGACATTTTAACTCGAAAGCTGTGATCTTTTTAGTTTCTCGAGTATCGGGTTCCTTGGTCAGCTCACGAACGACTGTGTGAAATTCAAAATCGCCAAACTCAGATCCGTTTGATCGCAAAAGACTCGCGAATTAAAATGATTACGTTCCTTCTCGTTCTCGCGTGTAATTTTAAACCGTCGATTGTAAATATTACGTTCACGCCTTCGCGAGTGTGCGAACAATAATATTGCAATACGTCTAGAGTGAAAAAACGCGACGAAAACAACAATCCAAATCGGAGTGTGAATCGGATTTTTTAAAATAATTCGAAAGAGCTGTGAAATACAAGTACTTTATCAGTTTCATATACGCACAGCCGGCGGCGTGGAATTCAAAAAAACACTAAAAATTACAACGAGAATTTTTATTAAAATTTACTCCCGGGCAGGGCCGTGGAGAGAAATCAAGGGCCCCAGGGACAAACTTATCCGGGCCCCTCTTACACGAGGTATCAAACTTACCACTGACATTCAGTGTCGTCGCAATGTGTATACCGAAGAGGTAACGAAAAAATATTATAAAATTTTGAATTAAAATATTATGCAAGAATTGATACACAAATGTTGAGACATAAAAATATAATATGATGCTTTTATTATTGATACAAAAATTTGTTATTTTATTGTTATATTGGTTTTACGTATGTAGTGTAAGGATATTTAAAAGCAAAAGTCATGTTGTAACATAATATGGTACAAAGTAATTATTAAAAAGTTTTATTTTTAGAGTTTTAAAAAATAGGCTCAACACCGTGACCAAGACGTAGTGGACTTGGGCAGACTCCGGGCCTTTTATGAAGCCCGGGCCCCAGGGCTACAGCCCCGGCTGCCCCCCCTCTCATCGGGCCTGCTCCCGGGGGGGATATATACGATCTCTTTTCCTCCCCCCCTCGTAAATCGACAAACCGTAAACAATACGCGTCTAGTCCGGCGGTCGTTCGAGCTCCCGGGCGAATCGTCGAGTCACCCCGCCTTCGCGGCTCTTGTGCACACCCGCCAGTAGAGCTTACACGCGCGCGCCCGCACCGCTGAAAAACACGACGCGTGCCCATGTCGTCGGCGAGCCCGCGATACAATACGGGACGCGTACGGCGCGGCGGCGGAGTCGATCGCGCGCGCGCGCGCGGTTATCGGTCGGCGCATCGCGGCCCCGGTGCACCGTGCGCGTGCTGCAGGTACCTATGACCGCGTGAGCGTGTGTGTGCACTGTGCATTACACACGCACGCGCGCGCTCATATATTACATACTGCGACGTGTACAAACACTGCACACGCCACTGCCCCGTACGTCAGCGGCGGCGGCAGCAGGCGGCGGCGCGTCCCGTGTGTGTGCACCCGGGCCCGACGTGATAGTCGGTTTTTTCGGTACAGGTGATGGCGTGTCACGTGCCGCTAATTATTAGATTCGGACAAACGGTGTAATATTATATACATTTGCGATCGCTGCAACATGATAAATTATCCTCGGTTCCTGCCCGGCCTGTACAACAAGTACACGCGCGCGGATGTGTTATGAGTATGTGCGTTTAATATAAAAAAAAAAAAAAAAACGTATCATGAATTATATTGTTCCTACCCATATATACGTACGTACAACAACTAGCGCGTGTATATATGATATTATGATAAAACATTCATCACGATGCGTTTCAATTATTGCGGTCGGGGTGGGGGGGACGGATAATATTATTATGGACACGAGCTGCCGCCGCCGCCGCCGCCGGTCCATATGCCACGACGACTCGGTGCTTCGGCTCCGTCGTCGTCGGCTCGGGGGCCCCGCCAGGAACCATGTGGCGTCGTAACCACCGCCGGCCGCGCTACACCCTCGTGCGGGTCGCGCAGCTCTCTGCGTGCTATGAGAAATGCCCATATGTCAGGTCACGTTAATTGGTTTTTATCATTTAATGTGTATGTATTTTCGAAATTTTCCACGCCCGCCGTTCATTAGTAGACGTCGGGGGAAGTGCGCTTTTTTGTTTCGTTCTTCGGAACCCAATCGGCCGTCCGTCGTCTACGATATAATGTATTACATACGATATAATACAATTAATCCGCGCAGTCATCGTCTACTGTTCGAAACCATCGCCGCCGCCACCGCCGCCGCTGGTAAGCGATAGGCCTGCACGCCGTACCTTATCTGTTGCGTATATTACCTACGGTAATATAAAACGCGGTAAATAATTACTATAATATACTCTATTGCGCGACCATGATACGGCAGTATAGTGTATTATTATTGTTGTTGTTGTGTTTGATGTATAATAATAATAATAGCATACGCGCACGCGACACACGATACCATCAACAACCCCGTCCGCGCAGAGTCGGACGACGGATACGACTACGATCGTTTGTACTTTGCGCGACCGTCTACTATACGTGATAATGTGTCGTCGTCGCCCACTCGGGTCTGACTGTATGTTTTATATATTGTTTATTTGTCACTGTGGCGTACACGATACGGCGGCGGCGGCGGCGGTGAAGACGCGCGTTGAAAACCACTTGAGATAACACATCCGACCCACCCTCTGTAGTTTTACCGTCTTCTCCGAACCCGCGCGTTCCAAACTCTTTTTCCACCTTTATTATTATTATTATTGTACGCCGTGTTTTGATCGAAATCGTACCAACGTTTTACTACATTATTCAAAAAGTCCCGGGAAAACAATCGATTCGTCCGACGTTACAACGAGTTTTTGAATTTTTAAACGGCTGCGCGCATAATAACCGGGTAGGGTCACGTACAAACGTTCGGCTTTATAATCAATACCTAGAGAACAAGACATTATAATTCATATATATATATACGCGTGTTTACATTAGAGCACGATATTCCAACGTGTTTTTTAAAACGCATTTGCACGGTCTATGAGTTCATCGCGGTCGGGGTGGCAACGTGTAAAAGTGCAGTTGGAAAAACGAACCGGTTCGTGTTTTGTTTGTTTTAGTTGTATTTTCACTCTACTGTTTACGAATCGTCAACGTTGATCGCGCGACGTGAAATAGTACAATGTCTCTACTACCAACTCGAATGTCATGCGTTACAAATATTTGATTGAAATCATGATTCCGTCATTGAAAATTACACATCACTCGTGCCGGTAGAAAACGTCTCGTTCAGACATTCCGCAGAGGTTTAATAAGTAAAGATCTCCCGACTGTTTACGATAACCCTTTCAGTATATAATATTATATCCGCGCAGGTGGAACAAATATTATTAAACGTTATTAAAAAAATAGGGTATGAGGACTGAATCCTTTCATAGTGACGTTATAATAATAATCGAATCGATCGATTGATATACATACGAGTATATAATATATAGAAATGAATATAATACGACGTCGGATACTTTTGTCCGTGTTTTACGTGCACTGTTTAAAAGAAAAAATAAGTAGCACATAATGTTGAATTCTCGAATCAGTAAAATCGAGTTAGTTGACAAAATGACGAGGAAGTATTTGATAAAATTGTGATTACATTTGAATTTTTCGAAATTAAAATGTCGACGAACATGTGTTTTTGTTTTATAATTTACTCGAAAACTATCAACTGAGAATTTGGAAAAATGGCGAGTACCGATAAAATGATTGGCTTTCCGAGTGATATTAATTTTTGAAGCATTTTCAATACTCTAATTACTATGGCGTGCTGAAATCAATACGGTTTCCTAGTTTCGTTCAGGTTCTATAAAGTACGAACATTTGTCATTGCTCGTTATTAAAACAGACGATCCGGATATCTAGCAATTTATTTCGAATATAACACAATCGATGTGATATATCGAGCGAGTATTTTTATAATCATTACCGTTCGGGACGATTTTACAAATTCTATTCGAAAAAAAACAATAAACAAATCTATTAAGATTTGGTCGCACCGGGCGTATTGTCGATTCAAACGAATATGTATAACGATTTACTCACGGACATTTTTCATTATCAAATGGCTGCGTTTCTATATGCTATTTGAGACCTTCTCGCCATGGCGCCTCCACTGGCTATTATTATATTTATGTATTTTTAACGACACGCGGCGGTTCCGGTCGCGGGATTATCATTAGCGGCGGCGTAGGCATAAAGAGAGCACACGATTATTTTTCTATACCTGAAATGAACGAAAACCACGCGTTATTCCAGTCCGAGAATTTCCATTGGACTTCCATTACCGGTGCGGCCCAAAAGAGCACATACTTTTTATAAAATCGCGTAAACGGCATGACGACTGACTTAGTAGACGAGTATAATTAATAATAATAACAATAATTCAGTACGTACGGTTTTACGAATAAATTTCCCTCTCACATTTCATTTTCGATAACATTGATTTCAAATCGTTCGAAAAAAAAAAAAAAAAACAATCACAACTTTTAACGTGTTATTAATTATTATTCTCACTTGTGCGGTTCGAACACGCCGACTGTCGGATTATAACTGCGACCGCGCCGTTGTGTTTTGTGTTCGTGATAACTACGGCTGATGAAACGGATAATAATCGGTAACATATTAAATCGGCCTCAGACTGACGATTGACATTTCATTAAGATATTATAATAAAAACAATGACCTATAAGGAATCGAAGATAAGACTTTGTAAATAATCGAGAAAAACAATATTTACAGATATCGAGGCTTGTTTTTCAAAAATCCTCGTTTTTATGGACACACGACAGCTGTCGTAGTAACGATTTGTGTTGTACTGAATAATTTTCGGCGCTCTCTTCGCATTCGAGTTGCCGTCGTCGTGGTTTTTACTCGACGAAAAAACGCAACGACACATGTGTGGTGTAGTTGTTAATTATTATTTTAGGCATTTACCTGATCCGTTTGACTGAATGTCTTGCGGACCTGTGTAAATCGAATTGTTATATTTACACAAAGACGCGTGCCGTTTTTAATCATGTATAAGTATAACTTTGGTAGGTAGTCGACTTACGCATGACTAATCAAGTGTTTATTATCAACGGTCAAAGGAACAGATGGACCTGGAGATTCTATCAAGTCGGTGAGGCTATTGTAAGTGACTATGCTAAGTTAATTGCCTCGGAAGAGCCAGTTGCATCTACATCCTGCGCGCGATTCGAGTCGAAAAATTTCGTCTTTACTCTAGAAACACTAAAGTGTAATGAAATGTATTAATAGTTTCCTTACGATTCTCTTGAAAATAATTTACCTCGAAAAGTATTGTAAACCCGAGAATCCGTTTATTAAATCGTTTTTAGTATACAAATATATTTTTTCTAAATTTTTTAATTATCAATGTGATTTCGTGAAATATTCATTAAAAAAATAATGATCTAAACTTACATTTTAGGTATTCGTAAAATCGAGAAATTAAGTAAAGAGTTATATGGATAAATGCGAAAACGTAATACTTTGGATTGAATAATTATTAACATTTCTTAAAGAAAAGTTAAATAGTATGTTGAATGAATAATATAATTAGTACTATTAATAGGTGCTTACACAAAAAGAACCACTTTCTCTGATTTTTCACTTAATTTCCTTAAATTCGTATTCTATTTTAAATAATTTCACAAAAATTCAGGGATACGCTGTCCAAAAGTTAGCGAAACTACTCTCTATTCAAGTCGATAAAATTTCAAATTTTAATCACGTTTTGATATTTACGAATTCGAATGATATTTAATATAAAACACAACTATAAATCTAATTAATAGTAATTGCAATTAATCATAAGGTACGAGTAATAGGTAGATAAGTTGTGTTAACACATCATTAAAATATTTATCACGATTCACGTGAAAATACATAGATTACCTACGTCATTATTTGTTAAAGAATTATTTTTATGTAAATAATTTTAAGAGCGAATTGATTGACCTTTTATATTTATTTAGAACCATATCATTTACAATCTATGTGTTGTGAAAAAAAAAAAAAAAAACAATGAGCAACAAGTATTGACCTAAATACTTATTAAAATACCATTTTTTTTTTTTCTAAATTGTATTTATTGAAAAATGTATAATATGATAAACGAACGAATTATCCCCGTGCATATTATTTGTTACTTTAAATTATTAAAACTTTCGATATTAAAAAACAATCTTTTCTTTTTTTTAATTTTCACGTCCGAATTATAACTATTACGACCGTTAAAAAAGAAAAAGAAAAAAAAAACAACTTACAAAATTATTAAAACTTGGAGTTTTACCAACGAAGCAAGTACGCTCGAGAGTGTATAGTTTAACGAATTAAAAACTAAGTATATGATCCGTTCACGTTGAATGTTATAAATAATCGTATGAACAAAAACAAAAGTTTAAGTTTGTTTTGAATTTAACGATTTAGCGGGAAATCACTCGACTCGTTTTTCATTATTAAAATCCATACGTTTTCAGTAACGAGTTTATGTAATATTTATTATTTTCTTTCGCGGCGTTACGCGAGTCTTACGCTATTAAATCAAATAAAACTAAATCAACACTCTCCGTGTACATAAGCTCTATAATCGATGAAAAAAAAAAAAATGAAAAAACTAGAACAGATCGGTGGTCGACGAATATATTTTTACGTCATAATATTTTGTATTCGTTGGTCTGATCATTAATATTAAAACGCACGCGTGAGCGAAATTCTCGTTTCGTTTTCGTTTCGTGGCGCCGACTTTCGCGCAACCGCGGGCGGGACCGTCCTAAACAACGAAAGTGCAGAACAACGAACGATCGAAGATAACAACTGAAATCGATTGTTTCGGTAGGTAAGTATATTATATATACGACGAGATGTTACGCTTAAAGACCGCGAACATAAAAATTTCGCGCGCAGTAGAGTGGCTGTCTCGCGAAGTATTGCAAAATATTGTCGTAATATCTAAATATCTTTAACGGGGGGCAGTGTTTTGGACGTCCAACTAGCGAGAGAAGACCGTTTTCGTATGCGGTGCGGTCGTTCGCTTTCGAATTGAAATGTCAATTTATAATCGATAACATATACCTTTATATTATTATAATATAATGGAATAAATAATTACTCGTGGGCGGGTTTATTACGCGGCGCGTACGATAATATTAGCACAATATAATATACGATGTATTCGTAATTTGTACTCGGACTGCGGAACAAAACACGTTAAATAAGTAGCCGTGTCGGCATCTCCGAACGATATTCGAGAACAAGTCACTTCCCGTCTACATCGTACATCCAGCGCACGACACAAATATTATCGAATTACGAGATAACATTATATCGACATGAATAGCTCTGGCACTAATCGATGATATAATATAATTTGAGCCTTGACAGCTGGTGTAAATGACTTTATTAATACGCGCGTTCTATTGTTTAATTTTGTTTTTTTCGTTCGAAAAAAAAATTAAAATACAATTTTGGTTAATAAACCTATATATACGTATTATACGTATATATAAATATATTTTTTATCGTCGGCGTTAATGGAAATAACAATACCGAATAACATACCTACTCGTTTTTCAAGTAAGACTTTTAGAAACTGCGACGATAACAATAACGATTATTTACGATTAGTTTTACTCAATTAGTTTATTAAGTCACGCGTATACATTAAACGTATGGAGATTCGTACTCACACCAATGTCAAAGTTTTACAAAATATATCTCGTTTTTTTTTTTTCTGTTCGGCACACATTAAAAATACATCTTCACGGTATCCGGTTTGGGTATCATAGGTCGTACATCGTCGAAAACCGACGAAATGAAATCGTTTTCTAATGGAGTTATACTTTTTTCGATTATTTAAATAGAACGGTTATAGTAATTTGATTCTAAACAATTCGATACTATAATTTGGGCAAACGTTTTGATTCGTTAAAAACGAATTTGAAAAAAAATTAACACAATAATTATGCCCTTCGAAAAAAAACTCGAATCAAAAAAAAAAACGCGAGATAAAATTTCAGTTCTATGATAATATATATGGAACAAATTTTGTGCTAGAAAAGCATTGTTTTTATAGCTTATACGAACAATTTCGATTTGTATTTGAATTTAGTCATAAAAAATGTGTAAAAATAATAAATTATACGAAAAATTGACTGCGTGCATTGTTTTGTAATAGTTATTATGTAATAACTTGAATATTTAATTTACAATTTAATCAGTAGCACGTGATTACTCATAAAAATAATAGAATTTAAAAAAAATATATAAAAATAAGTACTGTCGCGCAAATAACGTCCGTGTCCCGGTGACTTTAAGATGGAATAATAATAATAAAAATTATTACTGCCCGATTTTAACACGGTAAAAAGACGAGATAAAAATAGGCTTACCTGATTTGAGATTCGATTCTATCATTGGATTTCTTATGTTCAAACGGAATTTACTGCGATGTAACTGCACGGCGTTTATCACAACTGCAGCATGGTTCATAGTCACAGTTTAATTTAGACGTTTAAACATTTTTACGAGAAAATAAAAATAATAAAATATTTCGGCCGACGAGGACATACGACGACGACGGTTCGAGCAAGACTGAAACGATCAATTTGACTGAAGAAAGTTTACGACTTTCGTGCGATTCGATTTTTTCACTTCGTTATCTCCGTTTCCGGGTCTTGCCAAATAGCGAGTAGGCGGTAGTGTGACGATAACAACTGGATTCATTTTGTTCATTTATTTGGACTTTGAACATGATCCTTCGGTACTATTGTCATGTTTGTTGGTAAAAGGCGGCGTCACAGTAATAACAATCGGATTCTTTTGTTGAATTTTGAACTTTGAACACGCTACGTTTATTTCAACGACGACAAAATATGTTTTTTCGATTATTTTTTTAACGTCATATCGCTTAACTCGGCGATACACTAAATAGTCGATAAGAAAAATAAGAATAAAAATATTACGATTGCCTGGGTAAAAATTATTCAAACATTTGGAATATCAGCTGTGAGCTCAGAAAAATATTATCGAGCATTATTTACTCTGTCGTTACTATCTTTACTCTATATTGTTTTTTAATGCATATTATTTTTCATATTTATTTCATGAAACATAGTCGGTGTCTCTCCAGAAGAAAAAAAAATGTTCAAGCTAAAGCTACGGCCTGCAAGGCGCGACATGTCGCCGCGATACGTCGTGAATGTATGTTTTCACGGAAATCGTATAATCTGGTCCGCAAGACGCGACAGGTCGCGGCGTGCAAACTTTTGGTCGCCGCGGCCGACGACACTACTGCTGCAGAAGCAGTGTACACGTGACCCGTCACGACGACACCATGTCAAAAGTTACATTTTCGCCGTCTGATGACGAAATATTGGTCCAAGAGGTGCAAAATAATCCTATATTATACAATATAGGAGCTGCGGATTACAAAAATATTATAATAAAAGATAATATATGGAACCATATATCGATTAAAATTGGAAAACCTGGTAAATAAAATAGTATATAACCTATACAATAAATATAAAATAAATGATTCTGAAATTAATTTTATAAATTTTGTAGTAGATGACACTGACAATATTTCTGTTTGTGATAACTGGCAGAAAAAAATTATATTATCGTCGCGACATGTCGCGTCTTGCAGACCACACTTGTCGCGGCGACATGTCGCGCCTCGCAGACCGTAGCTTAAGCCCATTGTAGATTGGTAAGTTAAATTACGAGTATGAAAAACACGATAACAACGTATTCAACCAGTTTTAAATGAGTCTATCACGCTGTGATCAGATTAGATTTATACTTAGGATTTGCTTTAGAATGTGATTTTTGGAAACGTAATGTAAAAAAAAAAAAAAAAGTCAATTTATAGTGTTTATGAAGTACGTGTTTTTGTTAAGTTTCAATAGACGTATTGTGGGTTGTTTAAAGAAAAGAAAAAAAAAAAATGATTCGTTATTTCAACTCGGCATTCTAACATTTCCCACTTGGTAAAGATTACGTTGAAAATAACCCAAGTAACAGATCAAAAAAAAAAAGAAAAAAAAGAACGAAACGTTAAGAAACAAAAAAAAAAACATTGCTTCTTATTTAATAAAAAAATAACTATGAGATTAATTTAAATTTTCGACTCGAAGCCTTTCTAATATAAATAGAAGTAACAGTTTTCAACTATTCCAAGGCGGGGCTCGAATTTCAATATATACTTTCTTAAAAACATCGCTTAAGCTTTGAACCACTGTACCTTGTTTTCTTTGATCCGTTCGCATTCCCTCTTCATAATATTAAATCGAATTAATAAGGGTCACCTCTTATGAAACGAGTTTTTTTTTTTTCAAAAACGTATTTGAGTGTTCTTAAAATCGTATTCGGAAAGAAAAAAAAAGAAAATGTCGATTTATTTAATATAAAATAGTATTTTAACATTGTAATAATTCTGTATAGTAGTGTGTAAAAAATCGCCAATTATAATGAAATTTGAACTTTGAAATTCAATCAATTCAATAGTAGTCGTTATTACTTCGTTGTTGGTTTTATGTTTCATCACGACTCCGATTTATTCAATTTATTCGTGTAAAGAACGCGGAATGTTTGAAATCCGAATGCATTTCGTGTTGCGTTCGTCCGTGGCGAATCATTGCTTCGCGGGACTTTTGCTCTTGCACTCGAGTATATTTGACGGCATACGGCGGCTTCGTAAAATTCGATTCCACCACGTATTATAATATACGAGACCAACTGTCCATCGTGTGTGTGTGTGTGTGTCGGTGCAATCAATACTGCCCGCGGCGTAGAGGCGCATATTATATGGTAGTGAAACGGGGGAGTGTCAGCCGAATCCGGAGACTAGATGGAAATAAAAACTCGGGCAGTGCCGGGCATTGACGTGTCAATACGCCCCCTTTGCATTATATAATAATATATAATAATAATTAATACTCGTGAACGGTGGCCCCCGTCGGCCTCTGTATTTTAAATCTCGGGGCCGACCCTGCGCAGGCATTGTTATATCATCACGGTGTGACAATGTCGATGCCTCGTGTCGTGGACGCGGGAAGGTATAATCAGTGCATATTATTTACGATAATAACAAAATAATACGAGACCGATATGACTCGGACGTGCCCTTATCGGAAACAGACACCAGTCAATTCAGGCCGATTCGGATACGCGCACTTAATAATAATAATAATAATAATTGTGCGCATACGGGACGGCCGCGTGGCACGTAGTATACATCGTGGTTTCAAATACGACCCAATTGTGCGGCGTTTACCGCGGGTAAAATACCCTCGTATTGTGTTTATAGATCCGAACACTGTGCGTTGGTTTGTGGACGACGAAAAGACGCGCGCTATTTTTTTATGTTTACCGAGCCGGAGGACTTGGTGAAACTCCGGCTCCGGCGACACGAGAACTTATTCGACTCTAAAAAAGTAAAAACTGTTTGGGTTTCAGTATGGTTTCAATAGCTCCGATTCCAATTTCGAGAAGTCGATCGAGTTTCAGAAGTCTTCTTTCGTCATCACACTCGTCTGTACCTCGAGTATAGTAAAGATTAGTATATTTTTCTAATCGAACCGGTATTTCGCAGAAAGGTCACGCGTTTTTCAAATCGTCTGAAAGTTAAATTTTAGCGAATTCGAGTACTTGATTCAAGAACACACGTTGTGTTCCACCAGTAGTATTTCTGTCAGAACCGTTTGTCTCAACCGCGAAGTTTTAAAGACCAATTTACCGATATCGATCACCTGTATTTCATCTGGGGGCTTTATGTCTTTTTTTTTTTTAAAACAAACGATATTTACTCTGTTGTGAACCCCGTTGCTCACGCGGGATTTTTCAAAGGGGGAAATTCTCGTCCGCTTCATAGCCCCCTCCCCTCCATGCCATTGTAAATTTATCCGAATAGAAATCGTCTGCACAACCGAATGGAGTGTGTTTTTTTTCCACTACTATTCGGATTCGAGTGTTTTGAACAATACACTTATTTTTTTCAACACGACAGCACTACTAATTAAGTGCGCCTAAACGGACTACGTATATAGTATTATATATATTGTAATATTATTATCTGTTCTACCCGGAGGCGGATCGATCTGATTAATTAAACGTTTTGGGTCGAACTCGTTTCGGGTGTATGTGCAGTGTGTCGTATAATACGTATAACGCGTCTACTTATACTCGCGCGTACCTACTCACAGCGCAACAAGAACACACTACAGGTTTATTATACGGGCGCGCGCGTAATAATAATAATATATAATATTATATATGTTTTTATTATTATTTTTTCGTTTTCATTATTGTTATTTAAACACGCATTATTTTTAGATCTTAATATGCATAATATACGTACGCACACGTATGTATAAAATAAATATATAGAGCCACCCGCCGGTATGCCGCCGCCGGAACGGTTGGCAGCTGACAGGTGACTGCGTTATTATATTATACGTACTTATACACCGTATATGGTGTATGAGTATATATATACACACACACATACACCCCCGAGAGTCTCGGGCCGTGGAAGTCACGGTTCGTCAGATTTGGAAAAAAGGAAGAGAGAAAAGAGAAAAAAAAAAAAACAACAACACATTCACGTGTTCACTGACAGCTGTATAATGGAATCGGCCGGGCCGCGGCGGGCGGGCGACAGGGGCGACCCAATAGCCCCGTTGAATGTTTAAAAATATATAGTGCGCGCGGCAACTTATGGGTTCTGCTCCGGCAGCCACGCGCTGGCACGCGCCCTCGGGACGCCGCCGCCGCCGCCGCCGCCGAGTACGGAATAATAATAAAATGTAATGGTATGCACGCGGGCGGACGTATTACGGAAGGCGCAAAGTGTCGGCGGCGGGGCGGGAGAGGAAAACGCGCACAACCTGCTCCGGTTGACGCTGCACGTGGTGCTGCTGCTGCTGCTGCTGCTGCTGCTGCTGTTGCTGCCGTCGACGACGACGGAAACGCGCCGACGAAAACGTTTCGCACTGTTACGCGTCGCAGCCGCCTGTTCGTCGCATTATCGGGGCCGGTGAATTCGTATAGGAAACGCGCGCGCGCACTCGCGGTACGAAACTTTTTTTTCCACTCTCTCTCTCTCTCGGCACGAGACAATTCCGAGGTACCGAGGAAATTCGCTTTCGATACGGGTTTTTGTTTTCCGTTCGATTTTCCACCGTTTGGATTTCTTTTTTAAAATATAGTATACTATACTCGCGACTTTTTAATACGCGGGCGATGTGTTGGAATTTTAATTTTTCCACGCGTTTTCGGCTGAAATATTGCGTTCTTGAGATTTTTAATTTGTCTATTTTCTAAGGTTTTTCAGTGCCACCGAATCCACGGCCCTATATATATAGTTATTATACGCGCACGCTCGCGGCGGCTCAATCGTGTGTATTTTTCGTGTACGCAGCACTAACGCACTCACCCTCTTGAAATGGGTCGGCGGGGGTGCGGCGGGGATATCGATTTCGTAGTACACGATTCGCATACCGGTCAAAACTGACCCGGGTCGACCGACTGAAATATTATTATTGACGCACGTTTTTTTTTGTTACAGTAAACTTTTGAAAAATGTACACGTTTTAACACAAAGCCTTATGGTATTACATTTCGGAGAAAACCACTACGCTTATATAATTCGAAATTACGGTCGAACGCTAGAGGACGCACAATACGATTTCTGTATCGTATCGAAACAGTAGGTGCACCCTTCCCGTGGCCATCCCGTATGCACATTACGTCGTAATACATTACGACGTGAACGGAGTTGATAACACGTAAAAGCCCGAAAACAAATACGAGCGATCGGTGTTTGTTTTAAACTATTATTTCCGACGGATCTCGTATAGCTCACGAGATCGTTTTCGACGCGCGTTAAAAGGGAATCATCGTCCGTTTTCTTTTTCTCTTCAGTTTCAAATATTGTTAACGGCTTATTCAACCGCCGCTATTCGATCATTTTTTGTACTATTCGTTATGCTTCGTGCGACGTTTCTCTAGATGGAAAATCTAGAAAAGACAAAAGCAACTGCACCCCAGTCTCGCCTTGTCGAACGTGCACCTGATCGACACGCGCACGTACGAGTATATTATGCGCACATGTACACGCTGTACAAGACGTTATGCTATAAATACTCGCAGTGTGTGCGGCGCGTGTGTGCACTGTGCGTGTATTTATTTTCGGACCGTATTAGAGAGACTGTGTGTGCCTTGCAGGGTGCACGCGAACATGGAAAAACGCAATACCCAAATGCCGAGACGTCGGGTGAGACGCGCGCAGGCGTACGACGCCGTGACCCCTTCCCCCCGCTGTTGTTACCCTACGGAGGGACGAACTCGAGCAACCCCCTTATGAGAACATACAAATCTTTAAATCGTATTTCATTCAGTTGTGGTTAACCTTTTTCGCATATTATATTCATTCGCTGCGGCGAACGGCGTTATTGGAAAACAATTCCGCGCCGTCGATATTCGTACGTATATGAACGGCGTTTTTCGACGATTTTTTGTTTTAACGTGTCACGTATAGAAACGGACAAACCGACGCCGTGTGTTTGGTTTTCGTTGCCGGACTGTAGAAATCATGTAATATCACGTCATCTGCTCGCGCCTAATTTAATATTACCGTACAGGATAAGTTGAAAACAGGATTTCGAGAGTGAAAAACAGTCAAAGATCGATTTCATACCATACCTTTCGTAATAATTATAGGTAGTATTTCTAGTGTAATAATTCTTTGGAACTAATCAAATCGTTTGAAGTGCGATTCGTCAAAAATGTATAAAGAATCGATGAACGTCCGAACCCGAAACCTACCGATAATAGCGCAGTAACACGCGTTTTAAAATACATTTAGTAAATAAAATAAAAACGAGAGGGAAAGTCGAAAGTTAGGTCAAATGATCGATACCGCAGACCATAATATTATAATACATCGATTACTACATTATTGACAATATTGTTGACTATTGTTACACGAATACACGGTTTTATAATGTTTATTCTAAACGCACGATGTAGTTGTACTTTTATCAAACCGAGAATAAACGATACGCAGTAAATAATGTGACGTCTAATCACGAATTATCAACGATAATAATCTCGCATAACAATAATATAGAGAGGGGGACGTATTGGTATTAATATCGTTTTTTAAATAAAGTTTCCCGAGTTCAAACGGGTCCCCTATAGTAGCGGCTAGTGGGGACTTTTTTTTAGGTATTTCAACGTGCCTACCGAAAATATGAAATAAATGTATTATTTATTGAAAATTTTACAAGGAAATATTAGTGTTTTCCCACACTAATCCAACAAAATCGGTTTAAGTAATATTACGATGGTATTGTTACAACTGAGAATATTAATGTTGTACGTTTGTTAGGAATTCGTTTGGAAAAAAACAGCGGTTTAAAAATGTAAAAGTCGATATTATAATATTATTGTTGTAAACGAGGGAGGTATTTTTTTATTATTATTTTTTTCAACGAAAAGAGTAGAAATTTAATTAATATTTTCACGTTATTTTCGTGAATATAATTTAATTAAACCCGTCAACTATTTGAAAATAATCATCCGCGAATATGACGTGAAATTGTTTTCGTAAACTTTTTCCCGTGGAAAATTGTAGATTCCAAAGCAAGCCGTCTATCGTGTTTCCAAAGATTCCACTTTCATTTTTTTCGCGAGGAAAATTTACCGACATCCCGGAAAATATGTACCGAAAAACGGATATTGTCCGCGAGTATGTACGAGATGGGTTCGAGTTGTTCTCGTGTAGGACGCGGGGTGTTTACGGCGTGCCTCCACTGGCTTGCAGCGGAACTAAATCGATTTCCCCGCTCCGCACGTGCGTACACGCCACACGCGTACAATAACATATTACGACATATCGCGCGCGCATCTGTACCGCGTATTGCAGCCCGCAGTTCGATTGTCCGATAGCGGCGGGCACTGACGTATTTCTAAGGGTTCGTAGCGGTCAGGTTAGGTTCGCGGGACGCTCCATGGGCCCCATAGAGCCCCAATCGTTATGATAAAGTGAAGAAGGACCAAACGTAATAACTAATAATAGTACGAGTTTGACGACTTGTAGGTTTTATGAAAAAAAAAAACACCGACGTATTATTATGACGAGCTTACTTGGAAATTAACTTTTCGAGGTCTGGTTCGCGAGCCGACGACGGTTATCTTTAAATTCGATCGCGACGCGACGGCGGGTCGCCCGCAGCACGTTTTTTTAAAAACATCGAAAGTGTCGCGGATCCGACCGAATAAAAATAAAATCGTACTCGACGAGTCAAACTTCTTTTTATGAGTACGAAAAAGAATCGTGTATCTCTCGATCTCTTTTCCTTTTGTTTCTTTTTTCAAAGGACGAAAAGGGACGGCCGGCCACTGGTGGTCGTCTCGCGCGCTCGGACGTACAGGTTTGTTGCGTCCTAAGTACACACGGGCGGCGGCGGCGGCGACGACGCGAGAATGGAAATCCGCTGCGAAATTGCATCGTTGTTGTTTACACATGGAAATGCGCGTAGAATATTATGATAATACGTCGAGTGTACGTCGCGCTGCGCGATCTTCTCTGCACATCGCCGTCGTGCAAAACAAACACACGTCTGTACCTCGCGAAAACATCCGCAGCAATTGCGACGAAACGACGTCGTCGTCAAAGTCCGCGGCCGGGGCGTTTTGTTTATTTTTTTCTGTTGTTTTCGACCGTAAAAAAATAACGGAAACGCGCGCCGTTTTTTCGCTTTGTCCTCGTTTTTTTTTTTGTTTTTTCCAAACGTTATTTTTTCATTTAAATACGCGAGCGGGCTTTATTTATTTGCGGTCAGTGTAATAATGACGCGTACGAGCGCGGAAAACTACAATACGCTACAATTTATCGGGCGGGCGGGGGCGAAGGCTGCTGCAATACACACGCACGCGACATTATCAGCTGTATTGTGGCGTGTCATGCACGCACGCGTTAAACGTCCTGAAAAACGAAATACGCGAATCGAACTTCTTCAAATGTTTCGGGAAAACAAACACACGACGACGACGACGTCGGCACGGAGCGCGACAACGGCGGCGGCGGCGACATTTTAGTTTCCCGGACGTTTTGTTTTTTTCATCGCTGTAAACGATTATTCCTCCTCGACCGATCGTGTTTGTATTTACTCTGTGTAAGCGGCACACGATGATATTATTGTAACGGCGCTCCCAAAAGCGATTTGCGTATAGTTTTATACAATCCGTTTTGTATGCACGACGAACGTGCGCGTAATAGTGGGAAAAATCACAGCACAACTCTCGCGAATAGATCACTGCGATTAGAACGAGTAGTGTTCAATACCGTCATCATCGCGTTATCATTATTTCCATATACGTCTTGTGTTCGGACGCGTGTCAATTTTTTATACCGTTTATTCGTCGTTACGAAACGCAAAAGCTTCTTCTTTTTTTTCTCCAATAATTTTCATAAAACCAATTCTAAAAAAAAACTCTGATAATATTGTTTATGTAATTCGGACACGGAGCACGCATTTCATGAACTCGGACTTTTGTTAATATTTTATATCATTCGATATTACTATTACCGTGACAAAATATAGTATAACAGTGATCGATTCGTCCGAAAAGGCGAAAACAGATTGTGGTCATACTTTTAAGAACGTGCAAATTTAACGATTTCGACATGGCGGAGATAATGGCGTAATAT
Organism: Drepanosiphum platanoidis; assembly: GCA_948098885.1. NCBI lineage: Eukaryota > Metazoa > Arthropoda > Insecta > Hemiptera > Aphididae > Drepanosiphum > Drepanosiphum platanoidis. The sequence continues at coordinate 3,241,711 of OX402533.1, forward strand.
TAAAAGCAACAACGAAAATTTAAAATCACACGATTGACATTACGTATGTCATCACGTAAACTCGTACGTAACGTTGGCGAGTACTAGAAAAATAATATGAAAATTGTTTGGTATTGTTATGGTTTTTTATTATTATTATTATTATTATTTGTTGTGCAGTGTTATATTATACTCGTGACCGAGCGCAGTCGTACAATTAGATATCAGTTATTATCGTATCAACGCCGCATAAGAAATGCGTGTTTCGTCCAAGTGGTTTTACATAAAAAAGATATTATTTAAAAACACCGCGTTTACAATGAGTAATTTATTTTACCTCAGGTTTATAAAAACAATCATTCATAAAAATATAAATTGAATAGACGACTGTTTGTACACACAACAACAAAAAAAAAAAAAATAAAAAAAATACGGACAAATGCCGGATGGTTGTGTCTAATGAAAAGGACAATTATTATTTTACACGTCAACTATGACAATATGGCACCTGCTATTCAAGCTGACCTCGTTACAATCCAGTGGGGACGGGGGGGGGGGGGAAACCGTCAGACGGTAAACCATTTTCTAAACGTATAGGTATAAAAAATAAGGTCTCTTCTTATAATATTCCTCCTCTTCATAAAAAAAAAAAAAAAACCTTCCACAAACGATAATCTATGATTCGAAATTATTTTCCGCAGCATCGGATATTTTCCGCCGAATGTGTACCTATATTGTACAGTACCTGCATACGTGATTCATCGCAAGTAACGAGTAACTGCACGTGCTCCGAGTATGAAATATTATGTCCGCCCGAGTTACGGTCGGCAATAATAAAAACGTGTAAAATGTACACACACACACACGCACATTAGATATTGTATTTTTGACGTAGTTATAAAATATTAGTTTTAAGTATAAGACTCTTAAGTACCGTGGAACAGTCGAAACAAGTAAAGTATAATCTTATATTGACCTACATTCGTCATTCACTCACGTGCATCAAATAATTGGTAGATTTAAAAGTATTTCACCAGTTTGGAAAAACAAAAAAAAACAAAAAAACCGGTGACTATTAGATTTCAGAATTAAACTTTTATGGTTTTTCGCGTCAAGTAAAATCAATAACAAAGTGGATTATTTTTGTTGAAAAACCTTCAAAAATTATATGGCGTTTCACGTTAATAATAAAAAGTTAAAAATACAGTTTCAAGGAGCACGGGTATACGCTATTTTAAACATACGAATACACGCGCGTGTAATACGTTGCATCTACAACAATACGATTTCTTTCTTTATTCAGTTTGGTCGAAACGTGAGTAGGAGGTGCCCATTATAATATTATTATACGAATTTCCGTGTAATTTACGATTATTATTATTGTCAGTACATATTCAAATTATATGGTTACTCTCGAACGTATGATTATGCGTCTATTTATAATTGCTGGTCGTCGATTTATTTATTCGGAATTAAATCGCTTTAATTGAAAAACGTAATTGTCATAATCGTTAGTCCATAAAGTATGAAAACGTTAGTTCACGAAGTGATATTAAAATGTTTATTTACTTTTAAATACTAGTTATTTATTTTTTATTTCATATACATTTGGCAAATTTGTATTACTTTTTTAATTACATCCCCGAGGAACTATATCAATAATTAATTAGTTGATATAATATTATAACGTTGGATTGAGATGACTATCATCGGTAATGATCGAAGTAGAAAAAAATCGTCAATTCTCTTGGAAACTGAAATTTTGAGTTAACAATGATATTCGAAGTCGAAACAGACTTTCAAGATTATTATTATTCGTAATTTGTATTGTATTCGTATTTCGTAGTATGATAATATTATACTCGTATTATCTAAATATAACGTTCTCGAAATAGTAATACTCTCTGACTGATATCAATCACGACAACTAATAATGATATTATTTCGATTGCGTTGGTATTTAGATGTTAGTGAGACCACGAACTTGGAAAACACGTATGGGAACGCATGCATTATAATTATTACGATCCACCGCGAAGCACAATGTCCGAGACACTGTTTTTCATGAAGTTGATACGGGAGTAGACCAGTCACAACAAACCCGTAGTCGGTCGACCGTCCAGACGACGTAGGTACTCGTGTTATTTGTTATAGCTGCTACTGATCAAAACGTGAGATATTGTAAACAGGTGTATTGTCTGAAGACTGAATTCATCGTTACGTTACGTTCTTGTTGTTGGATATTTTCTTTGAAACATTTATTGATCTCATCTTTCTGTGGACCCAGAGGACAAAGCAATGTTGAGACTTAAGAAAAAAAAAACTGGCATTCTTCGAATGCTGAGCAGACCACTGTTTTGGGCGTGTCATTGACAAATTATGTGTTTGAGGTGTGCCTTTATTCAACTCCAAAGCGATTTGTATCATCGCGACGTAGAAGAAAAAAAAAAAAAACGATTTTAAAGCCGGTCGTTTTAGCGCGGGGAGGGTGTAAAACGTATTAAATCGTTATTTTTTAAAACGGCAGCATTGATTCCCAGATGAAATTAAACACGACCATTTGATATTCGTCGTAATAAAACTGACACGTCAACCGCACGGGCAAAGTGTGGAGTATAATATAAAAATTATTTGCTGTAAAATATTTTCGAATTGAATAGGTATAAATAACAACAATAACGAACTCGTTGGGATTTATTTGCGGTAAAAGTACATTTTTTTTTTAATTCGGACGACTCTTTAGTGGACGACGACGCTTTCAATCACTAGGCCTAATACAATATGCCCAATGCATAGGTAGAGACGTTTTTTGTTTTGTTTTTTTTTTTTACATTTTTCCCGACAAAGAATTTTTTTTCAGTGTAAACATTGCGAAACCAGTCAGAGCCGTTTACAGTTTCATTCGATATTGCCCAGTAAAAAAACGAAATTATTTACAATCGTTTTGAATACCTAACAAAATGCATAATTATATTTTCGCTTTATAAAATATCTCAAAATCAGCAATACTCTGTGCCTCTACATGTAAATATTAGCGTTTGACCAGGATGATGTACGAAAAGAATAATTTCCAATAACGACTCCTTTCATATTATCTGAATGTTTTTTAACGACGTACGAACTATATTGTATACGACATATCCCCCTCGGCTGTTGACAAACATCCACACACGAATATGTACAAGTATACAGGCCACCCACGTGCTATTTCTGGTCACGGTGTTGTATAAAAAAATTAAGACCGAAACGTTTTTTTTTCAAATCTTTTCCAACTCGAAAAATATTAGACGAAATCACATGGCGTGTATACCAAAGTTATAATAATATACTTTTTTTATCAAATTATTATTATATAGTTGTGGAGTTTTGTTAAATTAAAAAATACGCTTTTCAATATGATATTACTCGAGCAATAACCGTTGACGAGTAATGCTGATTATTTTACGCGCGAAAAGATTAATTTCGTATAAAAACATATAATAATATATCTGCAACATACATCAATGTACTAACGAATTCGTAAATATTGGCATACCGTAAAATGATAGAGCTATAATATTATACTATGAACGTTTTGGGACGTTTTTAAAGCTATGCGGGCAAAACTGTTTTCAAAATAATGTATCGGGCACGTCAGAAAAATTAATTGTTTGCGGTTTTTCGGAATAAAAGAGTATTTTCAAATTCAGACTTCTCCATGGTACAATACCGTTTCGAGTTAACGGGCACGTAGGAAACGCGTTAGACCATTATCCTTCTGGAGTACGATTAGTGTAAGCACATATTATTATCATTGTGTGGCCGTTGACAACTATAAAAGAATGAATAAATTAATCCACAATCCGATAGTTAATTGCGCCCGCATCGGAGTTTGTAAATGCCAAAATGTCAGAAGCGGAAATACTTTTTGTACCTATTCGTACACAATCGTCTAAATACTATTGGTAAAATCACGTTCCGATGATATTTTCGCAGAAAAGACACGATTCCCATTAGAATAATTCTCTAAGATAATTGATTTTTAATATTTCAACGTATCTTCGACTCTTTGTGGTGTACACAAAAGTATTGGATACATTCATACAATATATTATTATACTATACCGACCGGTATTTTTTCGACGAATCGTTGTGTGCGTCTGGTCTCGCGTTCGCTCTCGATGTGACTTATTTCGGCCTATAATAATAATGGTAAACGTCTCGCATGATGGGTGTACCACACCACCGACACGTTGGAAACGTGTTGTCGTCGAATAGTGCGTCTAGTGTCGCATGATACACGTGCAGACCATTATTATTTTTATTATTAAAAATAATATGTTATTCGAGTTGCTGTTGTTTTTTTTTTTTTTTTCAGACACATAAAACTCCGCGGGATCGTCGCGAAATTTTGGAATATTATTCGTCTGCACGCCGCGCCGCGCGGAACAGGTGCCATTCACGGGGATCCCAAAATAAAAGAGAAAGAGACGACGGAGAGCGAGTCGGAGAGTGAGACGGAGAGAGCGAGGCGACGAGTGAGAGAGAGAGAGAAAAAAAAAACACCTGTTACGATCCCACCGTCTCGGCACATATTTCACGTCGTGGGTCCGTGTATCGTCTGCTTGCGACCTACGGTATTGTACCTATTCCGCAGACTGTGCGTAACACGTGTGAATCCCCCCCAGACACAAAGTATTTTCTGATGCCATCGCGTACGCCGCCGTGGCGTACGAGAGCTTGGGCGGATAACACAATTCCCCGTAGTATATACAAACGCACGCACCGTGAGCATGAAAAAGAAAAAAAAATTTAAAAAGAGAGACGGAGAAATTCCTATACTATATCAGTTTATATATTATTATAAAATGGGATTATGATATATGTATGTATAACATATTATATACGTATAGTGTGTGTGTGTGTGCCAGTGCACTTGTTGCGACGTCGCACGCGGATTCCGCCGCCGGCTGTTATCCTCCGGAGCGCAGGTTGCGCACGGCTACCGAAATTGTTTGGTTTCGAACATAAACATTTTGTAACGCGTGTGGCGAGTGCGTGCGCGGGCGTGTGCATTCTTTATGTTCACGCATTCCGTGTTTTAGAAGACCTGCGGCTCGTTTGCGCTCGTCGACGCATTATTGCAAACCGCAATGAAACATCCCCCGCGTATTACCCTGCAACCGAATAAATCCGACGCACTCGTATGATGTGTCGCGAAAACGTTGGTTTTTTTCGACGATTTCACAATACGCTTTGTGTTTTAAACAATTATTACTATTTAACACGCTTTAACGTAGTATTCGAATCAACTACACAATCTCAAACGGACGTGGAACATAAACATAACACAATATACGTACATTTAGTACGGAATAAGATACCGTACACGCGCGCGCGCATATAAATTCCAATTATTTTTACGAAATACATAGTAAATTACGTTTCGATTGCTTTATCGATTCGGCGGGGAAAAAAATAACGAAAGAAAACACGTTAATCAAACGATAAAATATCTTTTCGCGGATTTTTAATTGCAACGGAATTATTACTGTGCGCTAATATTCTCTTATCGTATATTCAACGAGGCGGTATTAACCGTTCGCCATTATCGAATATCATCTCTAGGCACCGTAGAATCATTAATTTTCCCGCAGAAATAAACGTACAACACAGCAGAAACCTTTTTCACTCTCCACAACGAACCTTCTCAATAATAACGAACAAGGGCGAAAAACATTAAGCCCTTCGGTGCTGTACGCGGCGTCGTCGGTTGCTTTTTCCTTTTTTTTAATCTCGTTATTATCGTTACGAGTCATCTGCATCCGCCGCGCCGCGTCGTCGTCGCTCGTAAATCGTATGCATTACAAACGAAAGTCTGTTCATCTACGTAGTTTCTTTTTCTTTTCCACGTAAGACTAAAATCTAAAATATTTTCGAAAAAACAAAAGTAAAATAGCGTTCGATACTAATGTGAAATAAACATGTGTTGTTCATAACATTGCGGACGATTTTCCAAAAATTCGAGAGTATACGGTGTATTTTTACCATTCGACCTTGTAAAATGGTATTTAACAGTGTTATCTCGCGTCTACCGTAGATTATGTTTTTATACTTTGATTTCGCTCACTGATTGATAATCTTAATGTCATGTCTGCGAACGTTCAATAATTAAGATACAAAAAAAAAACCGAAATATACGAGTATACATATAATATCGACGTGTTAATATACGTACATTCTTACTATGTGTGTCATAATAGAATCGGTCGCTTCGAAAAAGGTAAAAAATAAAAAATAAAATATACAGTTAAATAATACGTTTTTCGTGTATCCCGGTCTATAAAACACGTTCGAGGCGATTCGTTTAATACTCGAGATACTCCATACACAATCCACGTCTGTCATGTATTTGGTCGTTTATACCCGGAGTCTTGTGATAAATTATTAGTGTCGACCCGTATGAATGACGATAACGAATGTCTGCGTGTTGAAAATGAAACGGATAACGATCTTGACTCATTAAAGTGTTACTGTTACGTGCATAACAATATCATTTTGTCGTTGAAATAAAAAACGGCTGCAACGTGTCCGACTGGAAAAATTGAAATCGATCGAATTCACGGAGTTGCGTACATTTGACGAAAAAAAAAACAAAGAGAGTCGTACGTCGTCGGTGATTTAGAAAAAAGACCAGTGGTTTGGGAAAAACGGCAATAATAATAATAATTGACGTCTTCATTACCGCGTTCGTTACGCGCGCGCGCGGGGCGGATGGATGTTGTTGTTTTTTTTTTTTTTTTTTTATAACTACGAATTTTCACACGTTATATACTTCCTCTTCGTCGTCACACTCGTATAGTCGGTGATATATTTTTCCCGTCGTCTTTTCTCTCCAACCCCGCGCTCGAAATTCACAACATAATTCAAAATAAAATATTTCTTTTTTTCTTTTTTTTTTTCCCCCGTCAAACGCGCAGTGTACTATTACTATTTACAGTGCTACGACAACATGATACTTTTCTATTAGTGGATTAAAGGCATGTAAATAATTTGGTAGAGCGACCATATGTTTCGAGAGAGAATGTCTTCCAGATGCTGCGGCGCGGAGACCACGTTTCAATAGATTCACCGTACACGAAAACGACGACGGGGAAATATCGTCGTCGTCGTCGTCGTCGGCGCGCCGCTCGTGGAATAATAATAATATTATTCCGTCCGTTTCTCTCGCACACGGTGGTTTTTATTTTTCGTGCGTTTCGAAATAATAACATACACCGCGGTTTCCCGACGCGGTGTCGTAACGTGACGTCGTCGCCCGAAAAATTTCGGCGAATTTATTCGGGATGGAAATGGAAATGGAAAAAAAAAAGGAAAATTATAATCACAATAATACCTAATAATAATAATAATAACCCTAATAACCGTGACGCGGGGTGCAGTGTCACGAACGCGCGCGCGCAGCTGCCGCCGGTTAAACGGCGGTGGTATAGGTGAAGACCGAGTGAAGCTCGTGGGCGGATATTATTCACTTACCGGAAACGATGCGTACATATATTATATCAGCGGAGTGCGAGCGAGCGGGCGCGTGTGCGCGTGCGTGCGCGTACATGTTTTTCTGCATTTTTTCTCTCTCTCTCTCTCTTCTTTCCTCTCGATCTTTACCCGTCTTTTCTAACCCATATTGTTGTCGTCGGGACCTGTTTGCGTGACAGATGCTGCGCGCACCCAACCGAGCGAGCGAGCCGGCGGCGGCGGCGAGCGCGCGATTTGTCCGATTTCGGTCGGCGGTTTTCTTCACATGCCGCCGGAGGAGTTCACCGGGGTTCAGATCACGATTTTATTATTTCGTACGGTAGAGGCAGGCACACAGAGATCCTTTCCTAGAACCGATTGTCCTATCGAGACTCGCGCGCGTAACTTTCGGCCGGAAAAGACGAGACGCGGCGGCGCGCCGTGTCTAGCGCGAGTACAGTGATGATTTATAACAACAACAACAACATATTCACGCGATAATAAACATCGCCTTTTCGCGGCGTAAACACACTATCGATGTGAACGCACCGCGTCCTATACGATGTTTACGTTTATTGTTTATAATATTTATAAACATAAATGGGTTTTTTTTCCCTCGCTCTCTCCGCTCTCCGTCGACGCGTTTTTCGACGGCGCGCACAAAGAAACGCGTTTTACGAAGAGTTTTTCGAGGACCAACGCGCGGCGTGTTGCACATGATTGACTGGCGCTGTTAGGATTTTAATAAACGTCACGTCGTCGTCGGTCGGTTCGGTTTACGTTTTTCCTCTGCCGATGAGAAACACGTTTTCGTCTCGAGGGGGTTTGGATTCCGCTACCGCGCGGCTCTGCGGTAATGTAATATTTCAATTGACTCCGCGGTGCCGCGAACATTTCCGATAAAACACAGACGCGGCGATATAATATTATTATACTTGCGTCGGCTCACATAATATACGTTGCCCTATGTAAAGATTTTCACTACAGTAACGCTACAACTTTTATTTTATACCTTGTAGATCGCGTTTCGTCGAAATAGGTATCGCCGAATATATTATGTCAATAGATTATTGGAAACGGGTGTAAAATTATTTACGAATTTAATCCCCGAGAATCTTAGATCACGCGGCTAATAATATTATGCTACGTGTTAAATGTTAAAAAAAATATTCAAAACGAACGTAAGATATCCTTGGACATTTAATGACATCAATTATTTATAAACCAACGAAAATTTTAAATAAATATCTATTATGTTTACATTGGAAAAGTATTGACGTTTTGATTTTTATAAACCTTACCGACTTTATACACTTTAGACTTTTTTTGACATTTTTTCAATCGAATCTGGTAAATAGACACTTTTCTATACGTGATCTACCGACTAGTTTTGGAACGATATGACAGGGCTTTCAGATAAATAAATCCAAACGAATCGATTGTGCGCCATCTGTGTCACACATGACAACCGATTTAAATAGTAAGTCGAAATTACTATTGAGAAAATACCGCGAAGTCGCGATAAAACACAAAGCGACAACTACTATTATTGTTCAGTCCCGGCGTCCGTTAGTGATTTGAAATATTTTTCGCATAGGATATTTGTGTTTCAGTAACAACACATGTGTACTATGTATAATAATAACACTTAAAAGTTATTGAATAAACTGAATTCTTCGTTTTGTTTTTATTCTCGAGCTATTCGTATGTTAATCGTTTCAAAAATAGAAATGTTAAAATGCACACTATCTGTTTAAAGTAATAATTGTGAAAACAAAAAACTCACACGTAGCGTTGATACGTTATCGCGACTGGATTAGTTTAGAATACAAAACGACTGGAAAACGGACAACAATCGGAAATCGATGTCGTTCATGATCGAAGCACATCTAATCGTATCCGAACAACGGGGACAACGTCCGTGTTTTAATACAATCCGTTTTAAAAGATTTTTTATTGTTTGCAGTTACTCTTTGTCGCATTTGTAATGAAATACGATAATACTTTGAACTGTAACGTACACGTTTGTTACGAATAATCTGTTAGATCGCTGCACACACTCATTCACGAAATCTTATTTTATTTCCAACTAGAAAGATAACAGTTAAATTAAATTCCGACAATTTATTAGCGTTGTGATGAGATTTTCGTTTCTTTTTTCTTTTTTTTTTTATCAAGTAATAATAACAGATCTCTGAATGATAAATGTAATTTACAAAACAAATTGGTTTCTATAAACGTGCGCATGTGCGCGCGCGTGTGTGTGTGTGTGTGCGTGTGTTTGTTATCAACTGAATTACTGTGTGCTTTGATTTTCATTAAACGTTATATTTTTTTTTCATAAAATAATAATAACAATATTAGTAATGACTACACGACATCCGCCCGACAGACTGAATAGTTACAATAACGTTCATTATCCCCCTTTTCCTTCGTAAGAAAAAATACGGCGGTCCACTTTGATGTATATTGCCATTCCGACGATTATAGAAATATTAATTACGAAACTCTTTATTATGAGTAACGCGTTGCTGTGTATTTAATTATAGACCAAATGTCGTGTTACTGCGTGTATTATTTATTTAGGCTTTTCGGTAAGATAATGCAAATATTTGAAACTCGATTGTTATTATTAATAATACGGCTCGCGGAAATTAATCGACGTACGTTCGAATCGTTTAAATTTTCATTGGAATCGATTAAGTCAATTAAATCGACAGTGGAAAAAATCGATATTATTTCTTAATAAACAAAATTATTTTCCGGTCGAACGCGTTTCCGCCAGTGATATTATTCACCGATCGAAAAACAACAAAAACAACGTATAATATAATATTTTATATTTGCATTGACAGGGGACGACGAAAACGCGGGACTCTTGTGAAATTCGTCGCCGCCGCCGGGGCACTCTAAGACGACGACGTCCCTATAAATTCTAGGACCTGTGGATCACCGCGCGGTATTATATCATCGCACTTGATCCGCGCGCGATACGAAACTCTCGTTCAAACGCGAGAAACGCGAAAACGCCTCGAGAACGTCTCTCTTCGAAATCCGAACAAGATACGACGACGTGGGCGTATAATTTAATATGATACAACGACCTCGCGACACCACCGTGCGCACACGACTATATTATATGCATAATAAGTTCGCCCGAAACTATATTAGCCAGTGCGTTTCCGCGGGCGCCGCCGCCGCCGACTAGAGGAATTAATATTTTTACGGACCCGCGGACGTAATTAGATATTATTATGATATGGTTCGGATTCGTAAATAATAATTGTATTGCGCGGGACGGGACGAGAGTATTACAATGCGTTATTTACATCTCATCCGCGGATAAAGGGTACACGCACACAAGTGGGTACACCTCTAGAGCTATGTGTGTAATACGAGAAAGATATTCCGGTCGGAATATGACGTATATATATATATAATAATAGGGTTTAAATTTTAAAGTGTACCACCCGATTACCCGGCACATCACATGCCCTTTTTATTCGGCACGATAGCGATAATAGTTTAATATCAAATAATTGTGTGTAACATTTTTCGGAACGCGTATATAATAACACGGGTACCTATTATTATGCTATCGCATCGCCCGACGCTGCTAACTATAAATACTACCGATACGCGTTATTATTGCGTTTTATTTTTCCAGACTAGCGGCGAGTGAAAAACACACACACACACACACACATTTAAAGTTAATACGAATTGAAATAATAACGAGGTTTAAATCTCGGGTAGATACGTCTCGAACAGACGACATACCGCCCACATTACGTTATGACTAGGGCTGGGAATTTAATGCCCTAAAAAACCCCGAAAAATGTCCTAAAAAAAATGCTTTTATGACTTTAAAACTCTAAATAATGCCCTAAAAAACCACGAAAAATGCCCTAAAAAAACTCGTACTAAACGTCGAACGATATCATCGGTTAGGTTACCTATTAATAACAGGCTATTATTAAACCTATTTATTAAACCTTGTCCGATAATGACAATAACTTATCGTCGATAAGCCAATTATACAAAATACGAATTACGAATACCTACTTATAATCTGTTATATTTATTTCAAAACCATGTTGGTGTAAAAATCTTTTAATAAAATTTCAAATTCATACACTTAGTTTAAAAAAACTCAAAAAATGCTCCAAAAACTCTAAAATGCCCTAAAAAATTAAGAAAATGACCTAAAAACTAAAAAATGCCAAAAAATGACAAAAAATGCAAAATAAACTTTCTTATTCTCATTCAAATGTACATAAAACGAATTTGTGACAAGACGAGCATTGCACAGTAAGCTTTGGAAAACAATGCAAAGTGCATCGAAATCCCAGCCCTAGTTATGACCATAGAACATCGACGTAAATATAATATTATTTCATTTTTAAGGATTATATGATTTTTTTTTAAATTAGAACGTCGCGTCGTCGGCCGTAATTTCATTACGGGTATAAATATTCAATTTATTAATTATGTATTCCTCGCATGTAACACGGCGACCTTTGATCTGTAGAATATATTATTATTATGAAAAGCCCATTGACATTTGATGAAATTGTGTGTTCGAAATTATTATTCGATGTTATTGATAGCGTTTTTATAGGGCGGTCTGTAATCATTTCGGTAATTACAAAGCATTGTTACTCGCGCTGGACGTGCGGCGTCATCGCCAAACTATCGATAATCGTAGGGTTGAGGTTTTGAAGTGAACCGTTTCTTTTTTTCTCGTCGTCGTCGGAAAAATAATTTTTAAAATATAACTGTTCCGATTGTAATGTTTATTCGTTTTCACATATTTCGTCTAGAAATCATTTTAAAACCGAAAAACCGCGAAATTCCGTTTCCATTCAAAAGCGATCGCCATAAAGATTCGGAAGCGAATCCAGTAGAATTTCGTTTGTAACACACCGACATTGAATATTTCAAAAATCGTTTTCAAAACATTCCAAAATCGTCGCGGTCATTTATTTTACAGTACGCTGCGCGCCGTATACGATTCAGCGATATTTTTTCCGAACCATTGATCGTTTTTTCTAGTACTTATATATAATATTGTATTCGTCACATGTCGGCCTATATTTTCGATTAATTTACAAAAGCGTCCGTGTTTTTTTTTTTATGTTTAATTTAAGATAAACGGTTGGATCCGATATTGTTTGTTATTTGTATTCCTTCACCTGATCAAATATTGAAAAATCATACGGCGCGTTCTAGTTTTCGGCGAAATCGTTTGATCCAGCTCGAACATACTGAACCCGCGCAAACCGGAAATAAATATTAACCGAGTACACACCGGTTTTGTAACATTTTGTAATAATCTTTATTTTCGAAATGAAATAATGCGTTTTTCGAGTATTTAATTAATTGTTTTCGTGTTTATTGTGCCAGCGCCGATCAGCAAACGTCCGTTTCACAATCAACTTTTGACTCGATGTGTACGACTGATATTTCCCAAGTCACCTTCGTCCTGGACGTATAACGTACGCGCATTTAGAGATGTAGTAGATCGAATAAAATTAATTGCACCGGCGCGGCGACCGGGCGTCGAATAACGCGTTATTAATATTAAACACGTACCGAACCAATGATTTATGCGGGTTTAGTGATGTTATGAAACGTTGCGGGGGGGGGGGAGGGGCGACTCTAGGGGATGGGGGAGGGGGGGTGTGTCGATCGTGTTAAAGGAAATTTTTACAGCCCCAGCACGGCATATGGTATTATAATTATAAAAACGTGAAATTAAAAAAGAATAAATACTAATTTCAGGTCTGAAAATTATTCCGTATAATTTATAAACGCGCGCATAACGATGACAAATTATATGGGTTTTTTTTTGTTCCTATTCTATTCGGTCAGTCTATTACACATTGTGCGCGCACGCGCAACCTATGAGTTCCGCATGACTTGATTCAAATAGAAAAACATACAAACATTACTACGTACTGCTATATACGTATAATGTGTATACCGGCGTATTAACAAATTAGAAAAAAAAAAAAAAAAACGTTTATATTATACGAACACGGTCGCATGAAAAGTGTGCGGTTTTACGACCGAACGCATATTGTTATAGTGTATCGTCGACGAATTATATAACTTAGTACGGGGGAAAAAAAAAAAAATCACTTTTTATTTGTTTTTATCTTTGTACACACACACACACACACACACATTTAACGTCACAAACGCGATAAATCATATGCGTATAGCACCGCGCGGTAGTTACACGTCGCGCGCGTCGGGTTTAATATAACGTTGAAATATTCCGATCGTCGCGGTCGTCGCCGTGAGATACGCGCACATACAGGTCTACGGGACGGTTATTAAATATACGTATAGTTATTTATTTTCTGAAATTCGTGTACACATACACTACAAAACCCTCGCCCCAGTAGGTATTTTGTACTTCGGGACCCGGGGCATTAGCGTTGCCCGGCAAGCAGACGGGCGAGTGAATTGGTTTAAATTACTGAATAGTAGACTAATAAAACGCCACAAACCGTTCGTAATTCATGTATCCTGTAATAAAACGTCGAACGCGCGCGCGCTGGTGTGTTTGTTGGTTTTTCAATACCCCGCAGACCGCGGCATAGATTATTCATTGTTGGGCAGTGTCGCGACAACAACAACAACAACGGCCGCCGAAAGTTCCCGCGAAAGTCGTGTTGATGTTCACACACGCCCGTTACAATCCGTTCGGAGTTCGTTATCAATGCGTTTTCTATCGATTTTGCCGGGGTTGTGAACACGTCATACGCGTGATCACTGTCCGCGGCCGGTCGAAATGCATCGACAACTTTTCGTCGTATAACTCCCGGATAACGGAGTTTAATGGTTTCTAATTTCTTTATTTTCGCCCGCAGTCGTTTACAAACAGTACGCGGTTAACGTCCTCGTGACGGGGTAACAATATATTATAAATAAATACGATACCTACCCGACGATAATGAATAGTAATAAATTTTACGGTTTTTTGTTTTTTTTTTGTTTTTACGAGCTCGCGCGCGTGTTTCTCATATTCTCCGTATAATATACAATAATAATAACGATATAATATACTCGTCGGTAGTCTGTTGTACGGCATAATATACCCGCCGCTATATAAAAAACATAATGTTTCTACGTCGAAACTCACGCGGGTACTACACCGTGTTATTTGTTATGCAGGAAGTGCACAGGTAGGTATAGTTTAATGTTAGTACGTATAGTATATATATATTTAAACGACGGACGCTATTATGACGTTTTCGATACGATAATATTATTTATTTATTAATTTTTTTTTGTTTCAAGTTATCTCTTATATTTCGTACGGAGAGACTAACCGTGTTTAGTTTTCAAAGAGTTCAAATTTTTAAAAAAAAAACGCAATTTTTAGGTCGATTTTTGGTCAATAAATGACAAAAACGGGATGGTTTATTCGAGTGTTATTCAGTAGCAGCAGCAGGAAAAAAATAAAAAATACATTTTATATATATATATACGTATTTAGAAACGCATTCCCGCGAAATTCCACGAACGACACGACGTCGCCGCCGCCCAAGTCGTGGCGGCGAAATAAACCGCGAGAGCGCAGAGAAATGCACCTGTCGCGCGGTGCATTTCAATAAAAATGGACCGCGCGCAGCGCCGACCGACCGACGCGACGACGAGTCGTGTAATAAACGACGTCGTATCGTCGTCGTCCGGCTCGCGTATGGTATTAATTATTGTTTTGTTAGAGACCCGCGTAAAGACGAAATGTGTTGTGTATACGTATATAATACGTCGTACGCAGGTATGCGCGACACGCACGCGGCGGGACTGCCTGTGACGACGTTCGTTGGAAAGAAAAAAAAAAAACAAACAACAACAAATAAACGATTATCATTCGTTTTATACACTTATAACGGCGGCGTTACGATGGGAGAAAAAAAACACACGAATTCGATTTAGTCGGACATATTATATATGTATTATATACGCCGGATCACAATCTATACACGGTACCGAACAGTTATAATAATAATTATTGTACACCGCGTCCGACGTCACACGGTCGCTATTATATCGTCGTTGAAGCGCGGTGAAAAACACGTCGTTATTCCCTCTCGAAGGACGAAATCCTCGAGACCGGAGAACGATTACTCGTCCGCGCAATACAATAACAACAACAACAACAACATACGATTTATTTACGCGACCAATGCACTGGCGCGCGTCTCGGACACCGAAAAGAGAAAGGCCCGGGCGAATATGGTTGTTTTCCATTGGTAGACGAAATATCATCATCGGCCGCACTATGCATACGTCATATTATCTGTTCGTATTACACGCCGCCGGAAACGAACATTTCGCCGCGAATTTTTTTCGAAAGAGAAAAATTCGAGTTTTTCTCGACCCGGCTAGTTCGCGTGATTATTACGTGCGCGGGCGGTACGAATTTCTGCACGTCGTCGATGTGCTCGTCTTGTAAAAACCGTACGTTTTGAACCGTACGTGTTTTTCAAAGCTCTCTTCAAATCCTCGATTTTTATTCGTAATTCCGAGTCGCTGGTAGCTAATTGTTTTCGTTTTTAAACGCGCGCAGTGCATCATCGACCGTGTTCGACATTCACACCGTAAAATACGACGGCATATAAATATTGTCGTGTTTCTCGTTTCGGATGTCTCCGAGACATGACGTTTTAAAATCCGACCGCCGCCTTCTGAAAAACACACCATACGCCGCCGCCATCTCGTACACGTGTGTTTTATTATGCGCGCGCCCGTATATATTGCACACGACTGCTCTCCACGGTCGCGTCTGGTTCGGTCGGAACGCAATGTTTACCACGCGCGTTCAGTTTCGTGGGATAATAATTTTAAATAGCGTTTCGTACAAGTGCCGCATACGAACGACGGACTTAATTGAAATCACCTGACGCAAACTCGCGCGTACAGACGTCGTCGTCCAAGCTTATATTCGCCATGTTCGCCGCGCGTTGACGTAACAGGCTCGATAAATGTGCATCGCATAATATGTATATTATTATTCATCATAATATTACGATTGTAGGGCGGTGAAAAAAAGCGAAATAAAAATCGCCGAGACAATGGCGAGTCGATATTTCGTATTTTCGTGGTGAAATTATTAATAATTATTAGATTTGAAATAATTGAAAAAACGACGACACGCTGTCGTAAAACTACAACTATTACTTAGACAACTTGATAAGACTTCAAACAATCTGTGTTCAATTGATTTTACGATGTTGACATGATATCGTTTTTCGATAACGTATTTTTTGTTTCGTCGTTCTCCGTAGCAAATCATGCGGCTGTTCAGAGAAATATTTTTGAGATTTAAAGGCGAAATGTGGAATCTATTGGTTTTATTAAGATCCGCGATTTTTAATTTTCTTTTTTCTATTTGTAAATCTAATTGAAATTGTCTTTTCGTTGATTTCGCTTGATTTTAAACTACATTTTTAATTTTGTAACGATTGACTACGGGAAACACACAGGACGGGCAGGTCTAAACCTGCAACGTTTAATGTTTGATCCAGTGCCTTATTCGATGAAAAACAAAATTGTCGCGAGACGTACTATAGCTGAACCGTACAAAAATCCACGGAGTACTCTTCGAGTTATGCGGGTGCATACTAATAAAAAGGGCTTCTGATTGTGACTTGTAAAATATTCTATTTGACCGCGAGAAAAATACATTTAACGCGAAAAAAAAAAAAAAAAACAACTTTATATTTTCAATCTAAGTATTCGAACAGATTTATCGGTTTAACATTATTTCACGGGGAAAGAAGAGAAATAACGCAAAAATTCCGAACACTTGTTATCTCCAGTGGTCATTTATATTAAACGCCGGGGGGGGCATTCCAGGTTACACGTATAAAGTGTGAGTTTGTGTGCTCGATGATCATTAGAGTCGAACGCACACGCAACGTAAAGACCGCGCGTATACACCGACGAGTTTTGCAAAATCTCCACGAAAAACCATATTTCGTTCGTGTCATACTGCAGGTACCACAGTACGCGGCGGACAATATGTACAATGGAACGATATTCGCCGGAGTATATTATTATAACGATATATACGTATATATGTACATCATGTGTGACGCATGTTGCAGCTGGTCTGTGTGTACGGTTCCGCCGAAACGGTTGCTGCAGCCGTGCGCTGAGAATAATAATAATAATAATAAAGTGCGTAATATTTCAACGCGGATTTACGCGACATTCATAAATCACTTGCCAAAAAGGTATTGTTGTCGATTTTAACCCGCCCAAAATATAGAAATTATTATCAACGTACGGACGATCCGATTTTAAATACACCTGTAAACACTGCTGCGGTATAATCGCTCGGATCGACCGATTCGTCCGACCCTTGGTGAAACACTAAAACGCCAACGAAACGTAATACATATTATGAGCGGACAATGGACGTCTTTGATTTTTTTCGAAATCGACAAACGAATCGCGAGGTGTTCAGACACTGGAATTTTGACTGTTTCTTTTTTCGAATGTCTTGTAATTTTAACTCTGACAACTCGTACTGCCGTGGTGCTGGTTAATAGTTTTAGAGTTACGAGCGTTTTGAAATTGACGTAATCACAACGAATAGATAACTACTACTTGGTCTAGTAAGCATTACTAAATGTTGTAATCGACGAATAAATCCGAAGACGGTTCGACTGACTAGAAAAATGTTCGTTCGAATATCACTTTCACTTCAATCAATTATCTGACTGGGTAGTGTGTGTGTGCGTCTAATACGACCGTACGTTTTGACATTTGAAACTCGAATGACTGTATCCGGCGCGCGTATACGTAATATTATTAAAGTATATTATATTAAACGAAAGAATTTTATGATTTAAAAAAAAATGATAAACTCGACGTTCACGAGGACCTCGTTTTTTCAATTTCCTTTTTATGGTTGAAAAAAGTTATCGGAAAAAAAAAAGAAAGGAATCTTACAAACGTATTTTAACGGGGGTTATTTCCAAACGATTTTTAATGATTATTTCTAAACGTTTTATTCGTGTGCTCGTAATGGACGTTTTCACAAGCGCTCGCGGGGCGCTTTCGTTCTAACGACTCGGCGAGTATTTCAATAATAATAATTTCCTACCCGGACAATAAGACGTGGACAACATTACCATTGTCACACTCGGTTACAAACACAACACACGTGTACCGGCCAGTGTGATGTTCCGCGCGCGAACGTGTAAATAACATCGTATTATTATTGTGTGCGCGGCAGACGAGAGTCAACGAGTGTATAAAATATGTTTTCACACGCGCAAAGTGTTATTACTACCTGCTACGCGCGAAATTCCTTTTCTCTCTTTTCCCCGAAAACGTTCGTTCGGCTAGCGAGCGGGGGCGTTGTTACGTCGTCGTCGTCGTCGTCGCCGAACACTGCGGCGAATACAATGTCAATTCGCAGCCCGAAATTGGCCGGCGATCGCACCCCCGTCCCCGCGTACCAGCCGCGGCACGATATAATGCGCTGGGAAACGTACACCCGATCGGTTCTGATGAGAACCACTCTTTGCGTTTTTATGGACTACTTTTTCTCTCTCCCTCTCTCCGTCGTCCTCCGCCGGCACGCATTCATTGCACACCGCTCGTTCTTCGGAATCGCTACTGACCTGACACAAACAACAAATCCCATTGTGTCTGAGCGCAGACGATGCCGATGGGATTTCGAATGTTTGCATCCCGATACATCCCCGGCCACATCCGTTCGTGGATTTCTCACGCGTGTTTTCGACACACCGCCCCCGCCCCGGTCGGGTCGTCGTCGTCGTCTCGCGCGGCGGCGGCAGCGGCGGCGGCACAGGTAGATCGTGGAAAAGATGAAAAAAAAAAAAATAGTTATAAATAAATAACAATAATAAACCTGTTCACCCTCCGGAACCCTTTTGATAAGTGCGCACCACCACCACACATGGTCGTAATACACGTCGTCGGAGTGGGCGTCACGAGAGGGCGGCAAAGCTGTACGCGATCAGTGATGTAGTATTATGCATAATATTCGGTAGTTTATGGTAAGAAACAAAAAAAAAAAAACATAAATAAATCGAACTCGCAATCGTATCACATGTTTTCGTTATATTAGAAAAAAAACATATATAATTTATATTATGAATTCACTTGTCTGTATGATAATAATATGTAATATAATAATTAGTCATAAAAATTACACAAAAAAAAAATAAATATGATAATAGTAATAAGGCACAACTGTATATAGGTATATGTGTATATATATTATATTGGTATAATTCACGCGTAATTATATAATCATGGCAAGCTAAATGATACAATATTATAACGCGTTATAATATCAAGTCGTTAACAAGGTGTGTGCGAGATGACTCGGTAAAACAACGGGAACGACTAGTTTTCAATATACCGTTGACCTTAAATATAAGCAGTCTATATAATATTATGTATATATATAGGTATATATATATACAAATAGGTATATATATACAGATAGGTAGATATGTTTATATATATATACCTATGTAAAAAAAAAAAATCAATAAATTATATACACTTAACGACAAAACAATATACCTACTCGCCGAGTGTATAGAGACTCTGGAGGATAACTCAGAATTTTAATGACAATAATATGATATATTTTAGTCTTCGTACTTATCAGTGCAATAAAATTAGAGTCGTAATCGAAATAATAATAATAATAATAGTAATAATAATAATGATAATAATGATAATAATAATGACGAATATGCTGAATAAATCAAAACAAAAAAAAATAAAAATAAAAAAAATAAAACTTAGAACTAAAACAGTGCATAAGCTATTTAGTAATGTGACTAGGCATTACGCGTCTAATTCATAGGATAAAAATATATAGGAGGTATAATATGTACAGTTTTCTGGGGGCAAAGACGGATTTTGATTTTAAATTGTCTCGCGAATTATTTTAAAATCGTTCGATCGCGGCCAAAGTCGAGGCGTCGAACCGGAAAAAGGGGGGGGGGCGGAAAAAAGGAAAAAAAAGAAGCAAGAAATGGATGTCATTCTATCGTTATTCGATTGGGTTTTTTTCGGTGAGAAATCGGGGCCGTTCACAGCTCGGTCATTTCCTGGTCCTCGTGCTGTTGCTGTTGGTGCTGTTGCTGTTGGTGCTGTTGGTGCGGCAATTGCTGCAACAGTCGCGGGCATCCGGTCTCGTTGTGTTTGGTGAGCAGCGACATGCGGCTGAACGTTTTGCTGCACGTCGGGCACGAGTACTTCTTCACGTCCGAGTGGGTCTGCAGGTGCGCGCGCAAGTTGGACCGGTCGGCGAACGCCCGGTGGCACAGGCTGCACGAGAACGGCTTCTCGCCGGTGTGCGTGCGTATGTGGCCCTGCAACAGCCACGGGCGGCTGAACGCTTTGCCGCACAACGTGCACAAGCACGGCAACGTGTGCGTGCGGATGTGCATTTTGAGCGCGCCCAGCGTGGTGTACGTCTTGTCGCAGAACTTGCAGCTGAACGTCTTGGCCGTGCAGACGTTCGCCGCGGCGGCGGCGGCGGCGGAAGCGGGCGCGATGGCGGACCCGTAGAGCGCGACGGCCGCGGAATCGTCGTCCGACGAGTGCTGGCTGTGCTGGTGCTTGGTGAGCCCGGACAGGGACGAGTACGTTTTCGCGCACGACGCGCACTTGTACCGGCCGACGGACGTTTTGCGCTTGACGGCCGCGGACGACGACGGTCCGTTGTTCTCGACGATCGTTGCGACGGTGGCGGTGGCTGCGGCGGCGGCGTGACGTTGTTGCGGGTACGGCGCGACGGCGATGAGCTGGCGCGACGGACCGACGATGTACGGCGTCGACGACGGCGGCGACGTCGACGACGTCGGCGGCGGCGGCGGCGGCGGCGAGATGCCGGGCGAGGACGACTGCAGTTTGACGTACTGCGCTTGCGACCAGGCCAGCAAGGAAGAGCGAGACCAAGTGGCTGCCGTGGCCGACGTGGCCGGGGTGGACGGCGGTGACGTGGCCGGGGCGGACGACGGGGACGCGCCGTGCGACGACGAGAGCGGACGGAACGCTGAGCCGGCGCTGCCGGGCGGCGACACCGAGACGTCGCGTCCCATGGCGGGCGGCTGCGGGTACGCGGCCGCGGGCGGCGCGGGCGGGAACGCCCGTTCGGCGGCCAGCGCGCCGTGCGGCTGATGGTGGTACATGTAGCCGGACAGGTACCCGGTGGCCGGGTACTGGGCGGGCACGGTGCGCGGCGCGGCCGGCCCGTACGGCTGCCGGTGCTGGTGGTACGCCGACGCGGCGAGCGCGGCCGGGTGATGGTGGTCGCCCGCGGCCGCGTTCAGGCACAGCGGCTCCAGCGGGCCCGCCTTCACAGCGGTCGGCTGGTACGGGTGCTGCTGCTGGTACGGTTGCTGGTGGTGATGGCTCACCACGTACGGATGCTGCGCGTACCGTTCCGGCGGCGGCGGCGGCGGCGGCGGCGACGCGTCCATCGACCAGATCGGCCGCGGCGGCGACCAGGCGATCGCGCCCAGCCGGTACTCGGACGCCGGCGACAACGGCGGCAGCGGGTACGGCGACGGCGGCTTATCCGCGTCCGGCGACACCGGCTCTATTTTCATTCGCAACGCGGCCGCGGCGATTTCCGACTTGTATTTGACTCTCAGGTCTTCCGGCTTGGTGCTCAGGTTTTCCGGCTCGGCGCAGTCCTGGTTGTTTTCTGCGCAACACAACAAACACCGCATTAGTATTATTATTATTATTATTATTATTATCAATATTATCCTTGTACGCGCCAAAACGAACGCGTTGTATAATTTATTGAACGCGTTCGGATCGAATTGTACGCGGACATATTTTAATTATTTCTTGTCCGTCATTGGTCGCCGCGATTAAACAGATAGCCACACAAAATACGTCCGTCAGTCTATAATAGTGCTAAAAAAAAATCGTACTATTATAGCGGTGACGTATCCGGCGTAAACACACTAAATACACGGTCGTATTTGTACGTCGCCGTTTAAACGGTTATTTCGCGAGGGGAGCGGCGGCGCATTGCGAAAACATTAAGCTAAATCAAAATCGAAAAAGGGTCACCCTCGGAGGGCGCTTTTCCCACGTTCAGCGGTGCTAGTGTCGCACCGGTTCCCATGCACTGATTCACCCCTGCGCAATCGTAATGTTATGACGAGCAAGTGAATGTAAAACGGTCACGTACGTCTGGAGAATACCGACGAGTGATCATTTAAAACCTTTTTATTTTATTTTTTTCACACCCGATAATATTTTATGATAATATTCATAAACACGAGTCGGTTGGTTTCCAAACAATTCTCGATCCAAATAATGTTTATGCATATTCGTGTTTTACGTGTTAATTAAAATCTACGCGTATAAAAAATATAACCGCGGATTGATCGAAACGCAAGTATAAAAATTGACGACACGGACGATAGTCGTTAATTATGTGTTTTGATTGGAAAATATTATATAAAATTACCGGATTGCATTAACGTATATGTATCTAAACATAGTGGATTCCCGTTCGAAACTACTATTTCGGCGTTAAATAACGTGTCTACTTAAATCGAAAATAAACCATATCGAATGTATGCCGTTTCCCCCGTCGAGATTCGACTCGACGAGAATCTACCGTGCAACGGCACACGAACCGGCGCGTAAAACTTAACAATAACAATTATTATAATGATAATAGTCGAAAGACAAAAAAAAAAAAATAAAAAACCCCGGGCACTCACCTAAATCCATTTCTTCCTTGATGAACTCGCATTTGAACACTACCGGGCGCTTTTTCAACGGACAGTGCGAGTAGTCCATCTTTTTCTCCGGCTGTCTGGGATGCATTACGGACTGTTGTGCTGTTGCAGACTCCTCGCGGCCCGAAATACGCATTTTACGCGGGCAGACGGCGTGGTGATGATAATACGTCGAACGCGACGAATATATATTAATACGGAAGAGAGAGCGAAAAAAATGACGTAAAAAGCGTCGCGCGACCGACCGGTAATGAAACACGGTCGGAGAGAGAGAAAAAAATTAAAAAATAAATAAACGACGGTGAACGAAAACGGTCGGCGATGGCACGTGAGACACGGTGGTGTACGTGATGCACCGGCGTCGAACTCACTGAGGACGGACGGTACAGCGACGATCCGGTACGGGTCGCCGACGAGAGAATGACGGTCGACCGGGAGCGCGAGGTTATCCGAAGCCGAGTCTCTCCCACCACCACCGCGGCGGCGGCGGCGGCGGCGGCGACGTCGTTTGCAGCAGGGGGCGCGCGCGACGGATCGACGGGCCGGGACAGGTGTTGGGCCCGACAGCACGTGCGGTCCCCCTCCTCCGACCGAACCGGTAGGCGTACGAGCGGCGGACCAATGGCACCGTGTGGGGGTCACCCTCCGGGCTTCTCGACGAGTCGTCCCCTTCCGATCCGGTTCCGGTGTGACCGACGGCGGCGGCGGCGGCGACGACGATGACGACGACGTCTCCGGATCGGAAGAGACTGATGGGAGGGGGGGAGACTACCGAAAACGACGACGAAAAAGCCGACCGATTATAATAATAATACTAATGTTATCTCGACGCGCGTGTGTGTGTGTGTGTGTGTGTAACTAAAACGTCGGATTTAATTTTTATTTAATTTTTTTTCATTCCTCGTCAATTATTAATCGGAGAATTAGACGCCCCGGATCGCGAAACGTTCTATGAAAAATAATAGTAATTACCACGCCGCGCCGCCGTTTTCGTGCGATAAAAAAACATTGTACTTCGGACGAGGAGAGAAAAAAAAAATAAATACCATTTGAACGCGATGAGATTAGCTTCAAAAAAGATCCCACTATATACCTACTCGAATTATTGCCGAGAGTCAAACGATGATAATATTTTTATATCATATTATGTAACGATTCGCAGTAGTCTCGTACGAGACTACGAGAGTGTCTCGTATTTGAATGGGACCGTCTCATTAATGGAAACGAAAAGATAAAAGTCGAGTCGATAATATAATAACGATGATAAACCTATACGTATATATTATTATCTAACCGACTGGTTATTATTTTATCGTTGCCGATTTTTTTTCCTTTGACGTACAATAATATGATCGTAGACAATAGAGGAATATTTATACGAAAATGTCGTCGTGCACAATATGCGGGCTACGGATATTTGATTATTTACCCCGATGATTCATAACGATTTCTATACAACATTTTAAAAATTCAAATGACTCAAATTAGTAAATAAAATATATTTACAAAGGCGTTGTTCGATTCAAACAACCGAAAAACATCTATCGGGATGACTCACGCGAATCGGTATTGAACATTTTTACTGACGGACACCGGTTGACTAATTGTTGGTTTAGGACGAAACGTACAATATCCGTATGCCTATAGTGCCGTTTATGTTACCGAAAATCGCTTAACGTTCGCGTTGTAATATTTGCCTGATAATAATATTATAATAGTCATTACGTTTTTTTTTTTTTTTGCCTCGATCAATATAATATCTTTTAGCGCCAGTGTTGTCACAGCCGTCCCGACAGCGTCTATGGATTTCGGACTTTTTCGACGACAATAATTTCCTTTAGGTATACCTTCGTTTATTATTTTATCGCTTCACAGTGCTGTCGTATATCAATAACATCCCGGCAATCGGTATATTATAATATTATAGTTGGTTGGGTGGTAAACATTGGACGGATTCTTTGTTCGGCACCGTCGTTATACGGGCGGCGCGGCGGCGGCGGGTTGCGTTTCCTTCGCGCGTTGTACGACGTTTATTAATAAAATATTATCGATTTCGTGTGTGCACAACAATCGCGACGGACAACACCGGGACCCCGGAGCGATATCGATGTATAACGCGACGACGCGCTTAGACTGACGACCGGCCGATAGATCGATTTCGGAGAGCGCAGGAGAAATAGAGTCGTCCGCGATTACGTATAGCGTATACCCGCGCGACGACGACGTCAAACGATATTATAAATATTGTGTCGCCGGACCAGACGAAATACGAATCGTTCGGTCCGTCGATGGGCACGCGACGTTGCGCATAGGATGTAATATATTATTATTCATGATGTAATAATTATTATAATAATACCGAGCAGCGTTTAATATCGCGCGCGCAATCAGTGCTCGTCGTTAGGCTCTATAATAATTGTCACACCTCTCTCTTCGTCCGTCCTGCCGGTTCTCTCTCTCTCTTCTTCGTCGCGGTTTTCGTGCGTTTATTTCGACACATAAATACGTACGGTTTAATAATCGGGAAACGATTAAAGCCCCGTTACGACGACGACGACGACGACGACGACGGATAAAGGAATAAGACACAGCAATAATTATTATAATATTATGTACCACGTTATTATAATAATATTCTGTTCTGTTAGAGAAATAAAAAAAAACGATGCGATCTAAACGTCACTAAACGGACCTTCTGTGTGCGTATTGTTTATATAGAAAACATATCGGTTGTTTTTTTTTATTTTATCCCGGCACACGCGATGTGTTTACCGTACATTATTGCGTATATACACGCATTTACATAAATTACAGTTACCCACTTTGTAATAGATGTTTAGAGTAAATATCATCTTTGCAGCTACTATACATACGTATATTATATTATGATAAGAGCGTTTATTTACTTAAAACTGTTTTTTAATACGCCGACCCGGCGAGTGAAAACCGCACAGATTAAAAATATATGTGTATACGAGCATATATGTACAAAAGGTGAATATTTGGCTATTAGTTTTTTTTTTTTTTTTAATCGTTTGTGGTTCAATATTTAATTTTCTAAAACAATCGATCTATATTGCTCGTAATACTTTTGCACAATCAACGCGGCGGGCACGCCGTATTGTATTATAATAACGTCCGAGTACGGCCGGCGCGTGTAAATGACGTTTTCGACGAAAGCAGCAAAACCGCGCGCACGGAAATACAAAAATTGAAACGTAAAAATCTGAAGTATACGCCAGACGTCACAGACGTCTATTGAATACCGCCCGTTACGTACACGAGTACATAATATACTCGTACGTAGTTATTGAAATAGATTTATCACGAATAATTTTACTGTACAGCGAAGATATAAAAAAAAGGATCGCGAGAATGTCATAATAATGGCGCGCGCGCGGTGTTTGGATTTCGTGTATTACATACCTGCGAGTTTTGTCGAGTCTCCCACGAGAGGGGTTATATTTTATAATATTTCAAGCATATTATCGCTGTAATAACGTTATCTTATGCGAAACTCGCAGAATCCAAGGACCAGTTGCATTGAAAATTATTGTCGTTAGGGTGACCACCCCTCGCATGTGAATAAAATTACACCAACCGTATTACGCAACTATATATATATATATATTATTATATTCGTTTTAGATAAGTATTATTCTTTATAATACTATAACGTACGTACTACACGTATGTATGGTATATATATATCATCCGATATTATTATTATACACGAGTATAGTTCTAGTGTTTAGTTTCGTACGGCGCGTTTTCAATTTAATAAAATAACACGGCTGCACTTGTAAATTACAACGGCTATATTATACACTATTACGATCGCCTTTATGTGTGCGCACCGTGAATGGAGTGTACTTATACGTAAAGTATTACAACGAGCGTGTAGGTATGCGCATTTCGCAATTCGGCAATGTTTTGTTTCGCGCGAGTCTGCCTGTGCGGCGCGGCTATAAAAAAATAAATAAATACGGTAGTTGTGATATCTATCTATAACAGATGACGTCGTGTGTTTATAATAAACGCTATTCGCACTATACTAATATAATCTAGATAATATAATAGACGTATTGGAAATTAGAAAGTGAATACGTTTCGATTAGTTTTTGTTTAAAAAATATATTTAAAAACAGCCAGAGTTCTATGAACTCGCGCGCGCTATATTTTCATTTTCATTGTTTGGATTAAGCGAGTTTTTAAAGCGATTTTAAATATCAAAACAATTATCGTGAGTGTAATAGAGTATATTATCGATATCGAAAATTGATACCAACACGTTTCACTCTGATTAATTAATAACAAAACATCGATTTTAATATTAACCGATCGATGTATGTTTACGATACACTTTCCGTTCAAATATCACGCTGAAAAGTTATCAATAATAGCAGGGATCCGTGAAATTGAGTGTTGATTACGGTTTCGATGTAATTGCATAGATAGTAATTAAATTAATTAGAGCCATAAACTTATCTTTACATTGTCTAAACAATTAAAGTATTTATTCTGTCCTCGTGATTTCAGCGATGACATTCAATATATTTATCTAATTCATTATTTCAGAACTTATTACACGTTATTTATTTATTTCATTATCATGAAATGTGTATACACCAAACGCGTGTAGTAGTAGTAGTCGTATAATGAATATTAAATCGCGGCTTGTTACGAAAAATGTTGAGTGAGAAAAAAAAACATTTTGTAACCTTTTGGATTAAATAGAATAATATGTCACATTTATTACGTTATTATATTATTATAACGGTATTACACAGCCACGCTGATAAAACGACACATCACAATATCTCGCGATCGAACCGTTTATACGAAATACGATGTTTGATAGTTTTCAAAATCGAACGTGATTTATAATTTAGAGTTACCTGCAATCGCAGTTCGCGAACGTCCAAATAACAAATAACAGACACCGACGATGTTTGTTTTGTGAATCGCGACGACGCGTTTTACTCGATCCGCTTTGGAACCCAATCGAATCTTACTTGATTCATAAAATAATTTTTGTTAAAAATCACTCGCACAGTCGAACAATAATTTACAATAATCGAATTTGAACGACTTAAGAATATATTTTCATCATATTATTTATAATTTAAAACAACTTGATGCATACCCGAAGTAGAACGATTCACCATTAAATACTTATATACTTCAATTTTCGTATTTTTAAGAATATATTGAGCGTACGTTCAAAAAACACGTGATATTCGAAAAAAAAAACGAAAGTTTACGACAACACTTGACGACATGCGAAGCGCTCTCTGGCCGATATCAGTGGTATTTTGATCCAAAATCTGCCGAGTTATAACGAACAGGTCTATCAAGTTTTCAAAAATGTTAATAATTTGTTTTCTGCCAACTCTGACGGTCATTTGTGACGCCACTGTGGCGACGTGTATTACTGTTCGCGCCTCGTCACCTGGGGGACCCCGAGACTATTTATCCGAAAAAAAATCAAAAAAACCGCAACAAGAATAATAATATTATTATAATGGGGCTCGCGGTTTTCTTTTGTCGAAAATTGAACGAAAACGCGTGTGAACAAAAAGAAATCTAGTGTATTTTCTGCAATATTATAAACCGTAAGGCCCCGTTCACACGATACGGTATTTTAACCGTATCGGATATTTTCACGATTCGGTGTTTTTCGGTTGGACTGTTCAGACGGTACGGTTATTTAACCATACGCCGTACGCAACCAAATTAAAAACACTAAAATTTTGACAAAATAAATTAGCTTTATATCCGTCAGAAGCACAGACGATAATGACGATAATGACGCACTATCGGTTAAAATACCGAATCGTGTGAACGCAGTGTATAATAATAATACATTGCCACCATAAACCTTATCGGTTTTTCTGCCGTACAGCCGAAAACGATTTCCAGTGACAAAACCGGACGACAAAATCGACCGAATCGGTAATTTTACCGTACACGTTTAATACCGTATCGTCTGAATACACGCATTTAAATTGTATTGACACTGGCTTACACGGTAAAATAAACGATACGGCAAAACCACCGATTCGGTCTCGTGTGAACGGGGTCTTAAATGTACGCGTCGTCGTAAACGTACCGATATTAGAACAGGGGTTTTTCAGCGTACGTTTTCGAGACGGCGGCGGCGGCGGCGGCGGCGGTTGTCCCAACTCGCGAGAACGTCTCGATGACCGTGCACAATGTCTCCGCCGCCGAGCGCACACACGCGCACACCTGAACCTCGCATGCGAACCGTACACGATAATATTACGTACGCGCGGTGAAATACACATTGCGTGCGTGTGACACAATATACTCGTATACGTTCGTAAAGTGCAGAATATCCGTTATTTTCGACACCACGCGAGTGTGTACGTCGCGTTATAATATGCGCGCACCGCCGCGCTGTTCCGCCGAGAGGGAGTCTCCCCGTGATCACCGGTACCCGTTTTGCCCCCTAAACGCGCACCCTTATGGTTGAAATTCTTTTGTAACCGGAACGGCCGTCGCCGCCGCCGCCGCCGCCGCGGGGTTTACAGACGGAGAAGAGGGCGAAAACACACACACACACACACACACCGGTTTGTGTCCGGGATGTGAACAAAAATGAGAATAGGAAAAAAAAATAATAATAATAAAAACCGGCTGCACTATTGCCTAATTCGTTATTTTATGCCGGGCTTGTGCAAGACTTCCGACGGTGTATTTGTGATCCGCGCGCACCGCGTGCCATAGGTGTATTATAATATGTATATACGTGCCGAGGCGGGACGAAAAAAAAAAAAAACGTCCGCACGGTGCTGTACCGTTTTTATCGACTGTTTTCGCTTTGACATTTTGTAATAACATCGACTTGGATTTTCGTTCCCGTCCATCGCGGTCAAACGTCCGCGTCGTCGTCGTGAAAATAACGAGACGAAAAACAGCTCCGTTTTCATACTGTTGTTCGTTACCGTAGACGTCGACTGGAAGCGCCGCCGTGACGTTCATATCGCTCGCAACGACGACGACG
Source organism: Drepanosiphum platanoidis (assembly GCA_948098885.1). Classification (NCBI taxonomy): domain Eukaryota; kingdom Metazoa; phylum Arthropoda; class Insecta; order Hemiptera; family Aphididae; genus Drepanosiphum; species Drepanosiphum platanoidis. The sequence goes on from OX402533.1 coordinate 3,271,996, forward strand.
ACGACGACGACGACTGACCAGAGAAATTTAATCGGTTTTCGTCCTAATTGATTTCGGAACACTGCTGCGCGTATTTGTCGTCATCGCGGACGAGACGGAATTAGTTTGCGCGACAAATTTCCCCCGATGACGCTCTTATAATAGTCGTTCGAAAAAAATATTCAAGTTGATGTTATTAAAAATTAATTGAAATTGTAAAAATCGCGATTAGGTTAAATAAATGTCGGTACAAACGACGTTATTGTGACGAATCACCACTAAAGATTTTATTGTAGCGGTACCCACTACGACGCGGCGCTCTAACGAATTTTATGCGGCCAGCACTAAAACTAGATTGTATATTATAAAATCCGAAATTCTAGAAAGTAAATAAAATAAAATACTCGATTCCTGGTTTTATTATACCATTGCGATATTTATTTTTTTCATCTCGTCTTATTTATTTTATCTTATTTCACTTTTATTGGATTACCGATTTCACATAATAATTATTATAAGTATACGTATAGGTACGACGACACTCGTTTTTACGAAGATTATTTACTCTATAATTTTAATTTTTCAACTATAACGTATGCGCGAGTAATTTTCGAAATCAATATCCTACTGTTTTATTGTCTACAAATTCCACGTACAATTTATCGGAATTTCGATTGATTACCAACAAACCGATACCTATATACATTATACAAGCCTCGGAAAAAAAATATATAAACATTTTTTGAAAATAATAAATATTTTATTTTTTTCAGTTATTCGTGCTTGTATCAGCGTATCTCCGGTATATTTGCATGGGATATACGCTAAATCAGTAGACCGGTGAAGGGTATTCGGCATACGTCGGATACCCACGTATATCCAAAAACATCATTGCCTAGTACACAATTCTGCGCGCGAGTAAATAAAATATTGAAACGTTTTCTACCTCGGACTATATCAAATCTTATTAATATATATATACACGCGCATTGCTTTTATTTCGACGCTTTCCGTTTGGTTTTATCACGTCGAACTTAAATTCTTATTGCGTTGTTCGAGTGTATTCGGTGAAGAAACAAAAACAAAAAGAAAATTACAGCGTATCATAATGAAAAAATATTCTCGGAAAATAAAATTACTTTTTATTCTGTCGTAAAATCGTATAACTGCGATTTAACTGTTCTTACGCGGTTGTGAACAATAACCGTACAGTTGATAATTTAATTTCGTTTGAGCAGTTCGCATACGTACGTCGTACTTATATATATATATATGAGTACGGAGTACTTGATTTCGATAACATAACTTTTGCAACGTACAAAATAGAAGCGTAACATTATTATTGTGGATAAAAGTTATTTAAAATAAATGTCGTTGTGAATTTGATATCTGTAGCTGAAACATAGTTTCAGTGTTTTTTATACAGAGTGATTGATTTCAATGTGAATCGAGAATTATTATTTATGAATAATATATTATATATCTATTACGCGTGACTGAAAAGTATATAAGTAGGAAAACATTTAAACGGTTTTATAGTGTTTCTAATGTTTCTATTCTTAACATGTCCAACTTGAAACAATTATTATAACTATTACAATCGATAAAACTAAAAACATAGGTGGCCATTTGTAAACTCGAAATTGATTCTATTTCAATGGACGATAAAATCAATGATTATATTTGACGTATAACAAAATAATGTACAATACGTAGAATGATTTAAAACGGTTAATTTTTGTCAGGCGTCGTAATATTATTATGCTATTAGGTTAAACGGATATTGTTTCGAGAAAACTTTATGTACAACGCTCTATAGTATTATTTTATTATTTCGTTATTCGCGACGTAGTCGTTGTATTATTATTGTTATTATTTTATAACGTGTTGTACGTCTGCAGCGTAGTGTAGTGGATTTCGGAACGTTTTTCATCGCTATATTCGGTTTACATATTACAAACACGGCGGTGTAGAAAAATACGTTATACACCGGTAATATATTACCGCACTGCGTGCGTAAAACGTAATAAACAGTTCACATATTTTAAAGGGAACCTGCAGACTTTGTTTCACACGAAAAGCCACGCGGCCACGTTGGGTTCATGCCTTGCCGCATTATTATAATGTTTCGTACACTATACAAATATAATATAGGTGTACTCGGCACGCATAATACCTGTGCACAAATAAATGTAGCCCGCAAATCTCATCCGTTGCACATTCCGAACGGTGTATGTGGTGCGGTGTGTACCTACTACCCGGCTATATAATGTATTCGAAAACAATACGAGCGCGGAGCGAGCGCAGTCCCCTAATGTATACATATAATTTATATACGCACGGCGGTGCGTACGCGCGGAGAACTCGACCCTAAATTAATGAAAAAAAACACCCCCCTGGACGCGAAACAGGTAAGACCGGGAGAATTCAATTGGCCCCCGATGGGGGGGAAAAAAGGAGGATTTTTCGTTAACATTGAAAACTTGTTTGGGGGACTTCAGTAGTGCACATGCCTCTCTAACCGTCCTCGACGCACATTTGCGCACGGTACCCGTGTGTGTGTGTTATATTGTACGTGCGCGTATGTCTGCACGGCCAGCGAGTGATTCAAAAAGCAATTGTGTTGCGGCACAGCGAAAAGACAAGGTGGTAAAAAAAAAAGAAGAAAGGTGGAAACATATTGCGCGAAAAAAAAAATTGTCCGTAGTGTTGTTCGCGCGTTTGGCAAAATAAAAGTATTATAAAGCACATCTGACGTACGCGTGTCTCATATTATACTCAGTACGGATGTTAATAATTAATAAAACCGACGCGTCTAACCGCCGGTTAGAAAACGTCTCGGCGCGTGTACCTGCCCACATAGCAATAGAATTCGGACGAGAGTTTTTTTCTATGGAAAACGTTTCGCCGCAGTGAAAACAACGATTCGAATACAGACAAGCCGCGTCCAACGAACATACGACACACGTCTATCGTTCGTTCGACTTTACATAATATATGATTTTCGGAATTATCGTCTCGAGTGTTTTGAACGAAAAAACCGTTTCGACGTGAATTATTGTTTCGCGCGAAAATCGATCCCGTTCACCGGCGACGCGCGACGGGGTTCTTGACGAATAGCGAAATTCCACTGTTTACAAGTTTTTCGGACTATGAATGTAAGTAGGTTAATGCTCGAAATGACCGCGTGTTTTATAGATATGATTTGTAGACCTGTGTACACTCGTATTGTAGACCTTTATACACAAAAGCGTATAAAATTAACGTTATTATTAACGATTATGATTATATTAGCAACATTATTTCAACCGAATATTAAAAAACGAGTTAATTTTATTTTTTTTGTATTTTCCCTACTTGGAAAAATATTGAACAATATGAATCGGTATAAAACAAGTGGCAACATCGCAGAACTTCTCTAATACTCAATCGCTTATATAGGTTTTCTTTTGTATTCCCGAGTCTATCGATTTTCCAACAAATGGTAACCAATTGCGATGTTAAAAAAGGTGTTTTACGCTCAATTGGTGTTTTTTTTTTTTTTTTTATATACATACACATTGTATACTTTTTAATAAATGCCTTTTAACAGAATCGTCCGACTGTATAGGGCAATCAGTACAATTATTGCTGTTCGACAAACGCCGCGGTAAAATTAACCTAAAAGAACCCCATTAAATGTAATACAAATTTTATCCTCTATAAAAACAGTAAAATCCGTCGAATAAATAAACCACGTTTGTTTAGTTTGAATGAGAAATACACATGCCGTACATTAATTAAAACAACATGATTTATTATAAACGTTTAAAACGGGGTGGTCTATTTGACGTAAAACATTCTTTGAATGTAAATATAACGTAAGAGTAAAAATTATTATCTTATAAAGTGTCTAGCGGACCAAATCGCTGTGAATATTTCGAACATATACACGTCATGTAGGCACAACGTTTCGTTAATAATTATTCATTACATTCGATTAAAGGTGAAATATTGAATTTAAAAAAAAGTAGCGTACATTGGGGTCCAATAATCGTATGAGAAAAAACATAGACCCCAGTAAGTACTATGTTATATATATATATAGTAATCTGTAATGATAAGTTGTAATGAGATTTCTAAAAATATATTATTCGTCCGAGGCGCTATTAATACGGTATTTTCGTGTAGGGAGAGAGAAACCAGAGGTGCATTTAAAGGGACGACTAGATTTTTATCTCCTCTTTCCTAGACACTCTATTCGCATTAGAAGTTTTAAATTTTAACGGCGTTAATAATAATATATAATATCAACGTTTTAAATTCATTTTTGGTTGAAAATCAGCCATCACTAATAATATTATTGTAGGACGACTCGCACGGTTTAAGTTTGCTCATTACAAATATATTATGCTCTCAAAGTTACGAGTTTTTATGACACGATTTTCATTCGATAAAAATAGCTTTACTTACTACTCACCGCGTTCGGAGTACTCTGCAGTGATTTCAATCGCCTTTACACTTTCGAGTTTGACAACGAGTTAAAATCTGAAATCCATCCAGCAGCAGCGACAATACGATACATCTGGAATATATAGAATAATACGTATATCAAAGACGAGGTGCGACCGCGACGAATAGCGTCCGTTTTCAAAAAAAATTTCGATATTTCCTAAATATTACTATTACACAATTAGATGTTTTTTTTATTTATTTTTCCCTCGTAGTAAGTGTTTGAAATACGCGTTCCGTCGTATAATATTTACATACATTATGATTTTATTGCCCCCGTGGCTTTTTAAAAACTTTCTCGTCCGCTCCGGCATGGCACCCCGAATAAAATATTCCTAATAAAAAAAAAAAAAAAAACCGTTGCGCGCAGAACGGAAAAGCCCCGCAGTACGCGCACGTAGCCTACGAAATTCAACACGGCGAGCCGCAGTTAACGGCGCGTGTATGATAAACGCCATAATAGACTTACTGACCTATTATTTTCGTACGCTACGTCATCATGAGGCCATAGCGGTCTATAAATTCAATAACAATACGGGCGTGTACCTTCATGTGCGTAACGCGCGTACGTACCTATTAAAATAACAAAAAAAAAAAAAAACTACGCAGTCGAGTGTTCGGATGTACAAAAAGCGTAGCGCGACGGCGGCGGCGGCGTAATGTAAAATTTACGAGTCGGCCGCGTGCTGTCGGCGCGTGTTCGGAAGCGACCTGCGGCGGCGTGAGAACGAAACGTCGAAAACATTCGAAAAACGCGCCAATGTCGCTAGCCCGCCGCGCGCAGGGATGTCCACAAACATAATATTACATACGCGTGACCTCTGCAGACCGTTGTGTACACACACACACGAAATCGTACACAGCGCGCACACTTCGATCGTATATTACAATATATTGTATTCCGAGCGGTTTTTAAATAAACAACTACGAATACGTCTCCCCGTCTCCCCGTCTCTTGTGTACTTTGTTTGCGAAATAATATTTATTTATTTTTTTTTAGAGTGTCTACTCGTATTCGATACGGAAAAAAAGGTTTTCGAACTATTTATATAACGTCGTCTGAAGTAGCGGAAAATTCGTACTCGAATCTAATTTCTATCTAAACGAAGGTCGTTGGATTGTTAGAACTACCTACGTTATTTTATAGCGTATTGTACGTGGTTGTCGTGACTCTTTTTGAAGTTTAAACAAAGTGTATTTGATCGGAACAACGCGAAAACGGCGGCGGCGACGACAAAATATATAATATGATCGCGATTAGCTTTCGTCGAAAACGCCGTCGCACACAAAAGTCGTTAAACACGGAGAACAAACATTCGTTACGAAAACAAACCGGCAGCATGGTTGGAAATAATATCGCGCGCGAGATACGCGTTATATAACTGTTATTATTATTGTTACGACCGTGCGGTGCGGCGGCGGCGGCGAGTGCATGTGAAGTGCACACCGTATTTGTATATAATAATACCCGATAATAATGATTGTTTAAACGCGCGCGCGCTCGCGTTTGAATAGACGTCACAATAATCGTCCCCTATGCGACAATAATACACGTGTGAGAGTGCGCGCGCGACGGAATAGCGTGTATAATAAATATAATAACATATTTTAATGTGTGCGGCGGCGGCACATGACAATATGCTGTACGTCGTTTAACGAGCCGGCCGTGGGAATCGATCGCGCGGCGGTGGCCCGGCGACGCGACGAAAATAATGATTTAATCGTCGTCGTCGTCGGAGAGCACACACGCCGCCGCCGCCGCCGCCGCGGACGCGCGTGGGACCGTCACACGCGGATCGCCCGGTGATCTTTGGCCGGCGCGCGTGCGCTCGGAGGGTGGCGCGGAGCGGATTATTATTTTCGACGGTTTGCCGCCCGACCGGTGCAGGTGGTGGTTAGCGGCGGCGGCGGCGGCGGTCGCTGCACCGCTCGGCGACGCGTAAATGCGCCCCCTCCGCCGCGGTCCCGCACGGCCGAGACCGTGTAAACTTTCCTTTTCCGCCTGCACGAGGTTCGAGACGAAATCACACCGGTTCCCGTGCGCCCGCGAAAACACGCGTTGTAATATAATCCTTTTCGCAAAAGCCTAACGCTATGTCCTACGTGAATCCGGCGAGTACGGCGATGCGTTGCGGTGCGAACGAATTCGTTTTTTAATTTTAGTAAATTTACACTTTAATAACAAAAATATACAATATTCACTATGAATCTAAATTTACAAAAAAAAATGTTACTGTGTGAAAGAACTACATTGAAATACTTATTGTACAAAAATTATATAAAAAATAAAAGGTCAAGGGAAAATTCATTTATTTACGATGATCGTTTGGTTTTCGGTGAATTTTACCACCTGTATCCTCAATTAAAATTTATTTAAATATATATATATTATTATTTAATTATAAAATATAATAATTTTATTTGTTAATACGAAAAAAAATACACAAAATATGAAAATATACTTAATATGATTATAAACATAATAGAATTTATCAATAACTAGCCGTACAAACGCAGCAACGTGCGGCGACGAAAACAAACTGTTTTGTTTTTCAAACCATCCGGTGCGTCCGAACGAATTCGATCGTTCGTACGAGCGGCTACATAGGAAACGCAGACATGTTACTACAGGTTTGTTTATTTTTGTCGCCGCATCGGACGCACCGCAACGCGTTCGCCGTACTCGCCGGATTCACGTAGGACATAGCGTAAAACCGCGAGACGAATCCGCGAATCGGGGTAGAAATCGCGCGATTATTCGTTAAACAATTCATGATAACAGTCGAATGCAGAAAACTCCAGTACTTGGGACATATTATGCGGAACAAGAGTAGATATATGAACTTCTCCAATGTATCCTACAAGGGAAAATAAATAGCAAAACATCACCCGGAAGAAGAAGAACATCGTGGCTAGCCAACCTCGGAACATGGTTCGAAAAAAGTTCAGTCGAACTATTCCGGAGCGCAACTAATAGAACTCGAATATCAATGATGATCGCCAAACGGATCGGCACACTAAGAAGAAGAAAATTCATTAAACGTATTGGTTTTTTATCTCGCGCGAAAATCATAAGGTCATTTTTTCGACGTCGTTCCCCGAATTCTTTGGTTTTCCGTAAGTGATTTTTACCGCGGTAAATAATTATGGTCGGCCGACTTTTTCGGGCGAGACGGAATCACGAATCGGACGACCGTGGGACCATCGTGTTTTATCGTCGTATGGCGTAGTGCGTACGAGTAGTGTGTGCTGTATAACATATTATATATATATATCGTGTTCGGGTAAACATCGTCTTTCGGAGGTCGACTTTGAAGAAAGACAGAGAGAGAGAAAACGTTTTAACGACTGCTGCCGGTGCAGCGGTCGGCGGCGGCGTGTGAGTGCTGCTGCAGAACGCACGTGTGTGATGATGATTGTTGACGATACGAGGCGAATGCGTCAAAAATCGTACGAAATACGATACGATGAAACTCGAGCCATTATAATAATTTATACACACGTATACCCAAAAGAGAAAGAACAATATTATAATAATTAGTGTTTTTCGAGAACGCGCTTTTCGCGGGTTGAAAAATAAATGAGTCGCTGCGGCTACGGCTGCGTCTGGGTAACCCGACGTCTGACACCCGCGTATACTCACACGCACCCCTGCCCCTCCCCTCACGAATCGTCGTCGGCCAAAAACGTTGGGAAAACGTGCCGCCCTGTGTATATTATTATTATTATTATCATTATGTGCGCATACTGCACACGTCGCGTTCAAATTATTCCGTGTGACTTATTAACGCACATGAGGTTTTTCGTACCGATGACGAGCACTAACCCTCTTCCCCTCTAGACGTATTTATTGCGCTTGTATTTATTTACGACGGACGCGGGTCGATGTGGCGCGTCGTTTGTGCTGTGCCGCGCGGCCAAAAGTGTGGGAACGACGTTTCTGCTGCTGCGGGCGACGTCATATTATGACGCTGCAGGTGCAGGTGGCGGCGGTCGCGCGAGCACCGGCGGCAAACTTTTGCGCGAGACGAATTGTTAATCCCGAAACCGACACCAGCGACGACGACCGTGGGACACTGCTGAACCAGTAGGCCAAACAGTTATATCAGTACCTAATAGTGTACCCGCCGACGATCGTTTTTCGGTTCTAATCGCGTGATGATGTGTAATGATATAGTTGTCAACAGGGAGGCGATGAAATGCGAATCGCGAAAATCGTAATAATAATATTTATTTTTGCCCTTTTGTAGGCGGAATGAGTTTATAACAAGAGCTTTATGGTTCGTCGATATATGGTACGACTACGTCAATAGAGCGTCACCGTTATGACGTTATTTCAAACCGTCCGCTTTGTTTTCGATGTTTCAACTCGGATACGAATTCGAACACGACGCTATATGACAGACAACGTAATCAACATAATTGGAAGTGTTCATTAATTAAAAATTCTGTTTTCGAACATTTTACGACAATTTTAGTTTTGAAATTATGAAAATTTCAAGAATTTATAGTGCACTAATAGCCGTGGTTTTAAACTATTTAGATCTTTTTTTCTTTTTTTTTTTAGATTAATAATCCAATAAATATAATATTAATATAATAGTTTAACCTTAAAACGTGTTGAAATAAATAATAAAAAAAAAAACACGAAAGCAAATTATTAATTACAATTAAATTATTTATGTATAATATTATGTACTTCAATATTTAATAAACGAATTGTTATTTTTATAGTTGTTTTTATCAAACTAATTGGCTTCATGAAAATTATATGAATTGAATAACATTTACTTAAATTATATGAAACGAACAAGTGTCGTCCCCGCACAAGGACCCGATATTATGCTAGATGCACACGGTCGATTTAATTTACTTCTAAAATCTACATTATACTTTTATTAAACCGCCACTAGTGTATACTCGTATCATAACACCGTTCTCTAACTACACACTCTGTTGTTGAGTAATATCCGAATATTACCCGACCACGCCACCGCCATCTCATCGGTATAGCCGTGCTCGGATATTGAACTTAATATCGTTCGCTGCGAGTCGGTAATAATGCATTTATCTATACGAGTATACGGTGGATTTGTGTAAACGATGGCGCCAAAGTGTGAGAGCGTGACGTACTTTTGCAGTATAAAATGCGTCACGGTTATCGAAATCGATCGTTATTACTAAAGACCGGATTCCCGTGCAATTGCATCTTTTTATGGCGTGTTCTAAATTCAATAGAAAAAAGCTACAAATCCAAATCAAGAGATGTAGATTAATTTAAAGAAAGTTTTATGTTGCACAAAATTGCACGTTTTTGGGTTTTTGCACAAAATTACACGTTTCGGGTTTTTTTTTTATAAAAATGTACTTTTGTACAAATATTTTTGTATTTTTGTATTATTTTTATCAGTTAAAACACATATTAAGTGACGGAAGACATAATTTTAAAGAAAACAACTTGGAAATGTACATGATTATAAATTTTAATCAAATATTGTAAAGTCAGTTATTAGTTATTACTTATTAGAATTAAAATTACAAGTACCTATAATGAAAATTTTGTTTTTGCACGTTTTTGCACATTTTAACATTTTAATTGCACATTTTTTAGATTTTAGCTGCACAAAAATCCGGTCTTTAGTTATTACAAATCATTTGGCTTCCAATAGTAATAATATCGTCCCGTCGTCGGTATCGTGTACGGTTTTAAAACCTTCGCTTGCAACTCGCGGCTCTGTGGAAATTCATCAGTCGTGACATAGGTTATAATATAATTATTATTCATCTTCTTATTTCGTGTTGTGCGCTTTGACTATATATAGACCGTACAGGTAATTCGTATGGATTAAATTCGTTGAATACGCGCTCTAATGGTTAATGTAAACGCGACGGACGCTCCGACGAATATCTTACCGTGGTCCGATTGAAAATTTAATTTTCAGAACATATTCCCGCGCACCTTGCGACTGGATATTTTACCGTACGGCGTTATGCTCGTCCCCGATTTATAAACCGACCTGCGCGACGTGTCAGACGGGAAGCCGGAGGAATTATAACGCGTGTGTTAATCACTGCAGTCACTGCAGTCACGTAACCGTTTTACCTTCGAAATTATTACAAAAAAGACAATCGACATAAAGCGATTCACTAAAAAAAAAAAGAAAAGTCGTTGATAAATACACTAAACGTGTTATACCTACAGACGCTTTTTTTTTTTTTATGTCACAAACCAAGTGCGACGCAAATAATATACCTTCTACCGTACGTCGTCGTCGCGGAGTTGTTGTGTTGCAAATTACCGAAATCGATTTTTCGTCAAGGCGTAAATTATGTACTTTTTTAATGTCAGGTCGATTTCGGTGCAAATAACCCTTCAACCGCCCGCCCGCCCGCCACGCGTTATAATGGGCAACACACTGCTACATTTTTTTTAATAAATATGAATTAATAAATTACCTAATTAACACTTATGTCGTCACGACCGACAGTGTTTTTTTGCATATTTTTGCAGTATTCGTATTTTCATAGAGTTGAATAGGCCATTTCTTGCGTTTAATTCGAAATGCTTTTGTTGTCTTTTTTTTCCCATACAAATCAATGCAGTCTATTTTCGGGGCAGTATTTATCGATTCACATTATAGTAATTGTGAAAAATGCGAAAGAACGAAAGTATATGTTACATCAATCTATAGGTATATTCTACGGATCGTAAAACATTCAAACAATTTGATTTATTTCTATGTAATCCGATATTAAATTTTTCTCTCTATATGAAAATACGTAACTAAAACAACGTTTTCACGTAACAATTTTTACGATTTCGAAAATCATATTAAATTCTACCGCACTATCACTGCTAGGTAACAATGATAAACTATGTTATGCCCGTTTCACAGTGCTTTTATTCCACTAAAATATTTATTTATTTTTTTCAAACGCGAGACGTTAAAACGAAAACCGTACTCGGAATTTGATATTTTGACCTGTTAAAAACACGATGCGTATACGAGTATACTTTCCAATCGATAGAACTGTATGAAATGGCACGGAAAAGTTATACTACTCGCAAAAAGTACCGTCTGCAGTGAAAAAAAAAAATTAAAAATACTCAGATGCATCGCTGTAAAACCAAAATACTCGCAACTTGAAATAATAAATTTTAATTTCAACTTTCTCGGCATAAACATAATTTAATACGCCGTTATTATAACTTATCTGGCGTAAGCTTTATGTAATAATGTTAAAAAAAAAAAAAAAACCAAAAAATTCCATTTTGTTCGTTTCATAAAATAAACCCAAGCGTGTATTACCATACTCGTGGAACTTTTAAGTTTAATCGATGACTGAATTGGAGTATCTTTGAATATTTTATAAGTCACGTAGTCTAAATCCCATGAAATCGAGTAAAGTGTTATGAAGAGGGCGGGCGCGCGTTTGTTTTTTTTACAGTTATTTTTTGGCAACATTATAATTTTCCTCGGAAAAATTACGCAGAAAAACCTTTTAAAGTACCTCGAGACAATATTGGTATAAAAAAATTATCAAAAAAAAAAAGAAGAAGAAGAAGAAATAAATCAATAAAAGAAATTATTCAAAGTTTAGACAGTAAAAGTTTAAAACACTAAGAGACTTGTACTTTATAAAAATCACAAACGGCATTATGTTTACAAACGCGTAGATAATAGTGAAACTCGAATCGAACAAATAAAATATAAATATAAAAATTAACCGGTACAAAAGTGTTATTCGAAATAATTAATTTGATTCTATATGAAAAATACCAAAAAGAATAAACGAGTATTTCATGGTGTATAGAACTGATTCGGATAATATACGATAGGATTTCAAGCGTATGAAATAATAAAACCTATTGATAAAATAAATAATTAGTTTCGATTGACATTTTAAATTAATTTTTTGCGTACATACGGTCGGCGGCGGAGAAATAATAAATATAAATCATAAACGATTTTTTTTTAATTATAATATTGAAAATAATGTACTTTTGTAGTATGTGTATTTTTCACTTTTAATCGCGTTTTTTTATCCCTACATGCTAAAAGTTTAAAAATTATTGCGATTTTTTAAATTTTAGACATTTTAGTCTTCAGACCTAGGATTTCTATAGTGATATTTGTTCAGCTAACTGTAGAAAATCGCATTTATTTCGTTATAATACAATCGAGTCGACAGTTCTAATAAAACAATGCACATCGAACTGCACGTGAATCGTACGCTTTTGGTCGGAAGGTCAAACTGTTTTTCATTCGAAAACGTTTTGCCGTACAAAGAACGGTTTAGAATTAAACGGCGAGAAAGTTAACACCCATAACGAGTTTCCAGTCGATAGTTAAGCACGTGTACTTGCGTACCCTATTGAAGGGTAGAAGTAATACAAGTAAATATTTGCTAATTCTATAATATAGACTTTTATAATATATCGACACAATTTATTATTTACTCTGAGCACCTAATACTACGAATCGTAAATCTACACTACCGTGTAAAATATCCGTGTCAAAATGCAGTCTACTATATCCGTGTAAGTAAAGCTCTGTTTTTGTTTTATAAAAAAGAATAAATATCGTTAAAAAAAGGGTATTTTATATCGAGTTTATGTACTTGAGATTATCATTTTTAATAATTTGCAATGCCTCGACTATTTATTGGTCATCGAGAACTGGAAATCTATTATTTATTTTAGTGAGTTTTCACTGGCTCTGACCATAAGAATTTTTCAAAATGTCCATTTTAATGATTATAATTTTCTTTTTGTTGTATTTTTGATTTCATTGTAAATTATTCACGAAAATAGTAATAAAAAAAAAAAGCTCAAGAAATGACCATAAAAAAAAATAAATAAAAATCTCGGCATGATAAACATTTTGCCAACAAGAGTGTGAAAACTTCTTTTATTGCGGGATTTTAAAATCTCAAATAAATAATATAATAATGTAATGTTATGTTATTGGTGGAAACATTATAAAGCGAAATTTATCGGAGTAGGTGTCCTGCAGCGTCTCCACAACTGTTATTATACGGCGATCCGTTTTAACAAAAAAAAATCTCACTTAAAAATGGCCAGGCTCTAAGGGTCCATCCCGATTTGGAAATGTCTTCGGTCAGGTTAAAAATCTCAAATCAATAGTATAACAATGTTATGTTATGTTATTGGTGGAAACATTATAAAGCGAAATTTATCGGAGTAGGTGTCCTGCAGCGTCTCCACAACTGTTATTATATATTATAGCGATCCGTTTTAACAAAGAAAATCTTACTTCAAAATGGCCAGGCTCTAAGGGTCTATCCTCGATTTGGAAATGTCTTAGGTCAGGTTAAGTTAGTGCATAGAATGTAATATGATTCATAAAATGTATACAGCTATTGTTGTTTTACCGAGTATAAAATATCGAATACACATTTAGCATTCAATAAAATCGAAATAAGAAATATTAGAAATTTAAGAAATGATTTTAGAAATACACGATTTTTTGGCGTTATTTATTGTGTAGTATATCAAGGGTTTGAAAAGCGTTATGAATATCAGTATTATTCGTGTCGGTATACCTGAGTTACATTGTTATCGGGGCAAATGTATTATAAACGGAAACGGGTTTCGAGCGTACGAAATAAAAGGTCGACGATAGTTAACAATAATAATGTAGTATACATCTGTGTGTTAAAAAAAAAAAAACGGACGTAAAAAGTATACAATATCTTTTTTCGAGTAGATATTCCCGTCTACGTACGTATTTATACACGTATATTTCGTATAATATTCTAGGTGTCTCGGGGGGGGGGGGGGGAGGAGATTTAAAAGTGAGTTTGACTTTATTTACCGCGTTGGCGGTGTTAATTCTATTAGAAAACAATGAAAATTTACCCCTCGAGGAAATATAGTATTTAGAAAATTTAATTCAGAAATATAGGTGTATAGATGCATACAATTGTTGGTCAGAAAACTATGAGATACGAAGAGAAATGTAATAGTACACAGTAAATATTTATTTTTCTAACTTAATTAAGGTATAACTTGTTTGTAGTTTATTAGGCATAAAAGAAATTACATTTTTATTTTCTAATATTACTTTTGCAAATTTTAAAGAAAATTCGAAAAACCAAAAGCACAAAATTATAATACAGTAATGATAAATACTAATTTATTCAGTTCAATCAGTTTTGAAATGTCGGTAACTCGTGCATTTGCGAATTAAACTCCGAGGGAGCGAATTTAATAGAGAAATCTCGGAAGTTAATTCAATAGAACCTTTAAAGCCCCCCCCCTCCCCCATGCACTACACGATGAAACGCGTCGGTTTTCACAGTCACGAATAAACACGTCGTGCAAAGTGTATGGCCGAAACACGACGGTTTTAATTTCTGTCGATAAAAATCGACGTTTTTATTCAGCGCGTATACGCGTTGCGCCCAGACTTATTTAAATTTATATTATTTAGTTTGTGGAACGTCATAAACTAAATAAACATGTACTTATATTATGTTCATTTAATTAATTAGTTTCAGTATTGATTAATTGATTCGATGGAAAAACAAAAAGTTTTAAAAATCGAAGCGCTACATAATATAGTATCAACACGGAGTGTGTGGGCAAAACCAATAATTGACGATAAAAAACGACGTGTATATAGTGTATGATAAAAAGGGTAAAAATATCGGTCTACCTGATTTCGGGAGCCTGTCGCCCGTCGCGACGACGTTTACTTGGATTTCCACACAGTCTCCAGAAAAAATGAAATTCGTATAGTTACTTTTCACGTAGTTTTTCAGTTCCGTTTCTCCGGCGGACCACCTATAGGTATGTAATAATATAACGTTATTATCGTATCGATAACCGCCGCCTGCAGGAGCTCGAGGAGGCGGCGGCGACCGATAACGGGTTTTTTTTTTTTTTACTACGTCGACAACAACAGGCAGAAATAATAATATTATATAATATCGCATATTGTGTTTGGCGGAAAGAAAATATGCTGCCGGGGCGGGCGCGCCGCTATCCGAGCGAGGGGAGATCGGCGAACATTGCAGCCGGGATCTAGGAATATCGCAGCCGGTGCACGCGCGCGCGCGCGCGCTCGTATTATACGACCGTAGTATTTTGACGTTATCGGCCGCGCGACCGCACGGACCGCGCTGCATTTTTACACACGCGCGCGTACGGTTTTTTTTTTTCCCCCCGTCGTCGTCGTAAATACGCGTCGCATTGTGCACTTGGGCGAGAGTATGTTACTGGCGAGAACGCGCGTAAATTGTCCGTTGTGTTTTTCAAGAGCGTGTCCAGGTGAAAAACGGTCCTCCTCTTCGCCCCGGCCGCAACACGAGCCTGCGGAGCAGCCGCCACCCCGTCTCGTCCCGTATACACTTTCCGCCGAGATTTCCGCCGCCGCCGACTACATAATGTTATATGCGCCGGGGGGGAGGCGCGGTCGGCACACCGCACGCGCCACGTGCCGCCCCGACGACGACGGTATCGCACCCGCCGACGGCGGCGGCGGCGGCGGCGGCCGTGACACATGCGCCGAGGATACATTTATAAAAATAACCTTTTTCAGCTGCCCCGACGTTTATATTATTGTCAACTGTAATACAATATTTTCCGTCCTTTGTGCCGCGGAGAATGGTGGAAGGGGGAGGGGGGCTTTTTTTTCGCGTCCCCGCGCACTACGGTATCCCGCGACCCTTCGAGCCGCGACTGCAGCGACGACGACGACGCCCGCTTAGAATATCGCGCGTTCGGTTATATAATATTATAATTATATTTCCGTTTCTGCCGCCGCCGCCGCCGGTGAATTCGATTTGACCCGGTCGCGGTACGAGTTACGCGGGACGAATATAAAAAAAAAGGGCGCGCTTATTTTCCTTTCATATTTCGACTTTGCGAGTAAGAAACGCGTACGTCGGACGCGCGACGTAGAGGGACCGAACGTTATCGCACATCGTGTAAATAGTCAAAAATAGTCAAAAATCTGTGCAAAAATATCGATACGAGTACGATGTAATAAAAAGTGGTCGGGACTTACCGTTAAT
The DNA here is from genome assembly GCA_948098885.1 of Drepanosiphum platanoidis. NCBI lineage: Eukaryota > Metazoa > Arthropoda > Insecta > Hemiptera > Aphididae > Drepanosiphum > Drepanosiphum platanoidis. The sequence continues at coordinate 3,288,508 of OX402533.1, forward strand.
TATCGTACAACCGGCACTTGGACGTATATTCACGTGGTCGATGGGGACCGAAAAATCACTGCGGTCCACATGTTTTCATCTCGGCGACGATTGTGTTTGGTGTTCGATCGAGCGTTCGTATTTACATATTATTAGTGGAGAAATGAAAACGCGAGAGCAATTAACTATAGAGACGCGAAGAGAAACGAAACACCGAGTCAGAGTATGAATATCACTGGAGCAACGACACGGAAACACCGATTCCGATTTCATAACGAATTCGCTCGAGCTTTATAGTAAACAACCGTCCAATGAGAATTTATTTACTCGCGATCGTATTCGAACGTCCAATGAAAAAAGTTTCTATTGTTCTTCGCACGCACGCGATTCCGGTAAAAGTTGCGTAATATTATGCAACATATAACATTGCATGATCGATTCTTTTTGGTAAAGATCGTCGGGTTTTTTGATGACATAATCTATACTATAATATATATAAAATCGAAATACCACTCGCTTGCATCACAAAAACTACTCACCGTACAAACTCGAAATTCGGAACGGTGATTCGTATGATGCTCTAGGCGGGCAATAAGAAAGGATTTTCCGAAATTCTACCCTTAAGTGGGGTAAAAGGCGTTCAAAATGTAGAACGTTATTTTCTAGTCGGTTTTTTTTTGAAACTTTGCACACATACTCTGAAAATCAAATAATGAAAAAAACGATATTATAGATGTATACCTATATACAGAAATTAGAAATACATTTAGCACTTGACGTTCCCCCCCCTCCCCATACTACCGGTAAAAACTTTTCGCGGGCGAAGCCGGGTTATTCAGCTAGTATAAAAGCGTGTCGCAGCAGGTCCGTCGCATTGTTTCACTGCGGGCGAATTCCACCCCTCGCGCGCATAATATTCAGTACGCACCGTACCAAACTGCACGCACACATCTGCATACACTATATTTACGTAGACGTCTACTTACTCTTCGGGCCACTATACGTATACGGGTTTTTCGCCTCCGGTGGTTTATTTATACGCGTATACGTACATGTGCACACGAGGGGTGTCCCACGAGAATTTATTATTTCCAAGTAACGGAAACGCCTTGCGATCACACTTCTTCACTGTTGTTCACTTCACTTCGTCGAAACGTTTGCGTGGGATATCTAGCGCGCTAAAAAGTCTGTGTATTAAAATATAACCGTCTATAATATATTATCTTTTGAACGATTCTCCCACGTTTTTTGTTGTTGTTTTTTTTTCCATCCAGGGGCGTATTTAGGCATAGGCCCTATAGGCCCGTGCCTAGAGCGGCAACATTTAGAGGGCGGCAAATTTTAACGATATTTTTTTACAAAATTACAATAAATATTTTTCATTTGATGAAATCAAATTTTACTAATTTTTTGTTCGCACAAAATTAAACATCTATCTACATGTATTATATTACTATATTATACAAATACGAAACACAGTACGAGCACATAGATAACAAAACATACGCGCATTCAATGCGGGTTCGGTAAAGACAGACAGACAAACAGCATAGTTTATAGTTAGATAATGACAGGGAAATACCCGCTTATCGTTATGAAGCCGCCCGTCTTCATATATGTTTTAAAAATAATTTTAGGAAGGATGGAGGGGGAAGGCGGCAAATTGGAAAGTGCCTATAGGCGGAAAAACCTTAAATACGCCACTGTTTCCATCCCGTTACGCGCGCGCGCACGTATTATTTCATCGCTGAAATAACTAATGCGTACGACGACGTCGCGCGAACGCACAATATACATATACGAGTATACGTACGCACCGGCGAAATCTCTACGTCCTTGAAAACTCGTTCCTCGCGCGGCGTGCAGGTAGTGGTGCAGGACCCGGTGGCACGCGGTAATAACACGCGATAGAAATCGTCGCGGCATCCGTTTGCACCTGTTTTCTCGAGCTGACGGACCGCGAGACGTCGTCGGCACGATGAAACGCGCGTCCGCGATGGCGCCGAAAACTCCGCCCGTCACGCGTGCTAACCGATTTGATCGAAGGATCGTTTTCGCGGCGTATTATATAAATACACGCCTATACGTATATATACGAGTGTCTCGTGCGCGTCGACGAAAAGGTCACACCGCGTACGCGACGACGACGACGACGACGACGTTTACGAATGGCGTGCGATTAAACGGGCACCGAGTAATCGGCGACCCTCGGCAGTCGCACACAGTAATAATCTCCGGGTTTTCGGGTTAGGGACGGTGCATTCCCACCCATCAACTCTCTCGAGATATTAATCGATCATGTTGGAACTTTCGTTTTGCACTGTTCGAACACTCGTCGTAATCGGTTTGTAGGTACAATAAAATGATATGTGGACCCGGCAACGTGACCCAGACGTGGATCACGTAACTGTAGTAACACACACGCGGAATTAAAGGTATAAATCCATTATGTTATACACTTATCTCGAACGATATACCACACAATGATGTTCCGAGTTTTATTGTAATAATAATAACATTTCGAATCGATAACGGTACCGATCGCGCGCGTCGAACTCGAAATACCCAAATCTATCGCGATCGAACGATTCGCACGTTCGAAACGAACCGATCAAGTGTTTTTGTTCTTTTAAACGAGGCAAATCGTATTTATAACTATATAGCATTACGAGCGAATAGATAAAAATACGATTAAATAAATAAATAAAAATACATAATATTATACGCAAATCGAGTTGCGGGACTTACGAGTTCCCGTTTTCACGGGGTTTTTTTTTTTTTTTTTCAGGCGTCAAAGTCATCAATAAGTGTCCGAAATAATCGATTCGGACGTGCGACGAAGTTGCCGAGGGTGTACGTAACCTCTCTACAAACAGAACACCCGTCTCGCGGCAGTGATACTTATCTTGGCCGTGCGTTTACTCGTATTACCTGTGAACAAAACACACGCGGGCCCCGTACGTAATATTATTATGATTTATGACGTGCGTATTTCTATTGAACATTAAAACGTACGTCTACGCCGCGCCGCCGCCGGGCCGTCGTTGATCCGTCGTCGTGTACGCGTTGTTCTTATTCGAGCCGAGGCCTAAACGTGAGGGTTTTTCTCACACGCTCTCCTTCGTATCGGAATCCACTGATACGCGACTCTTGTGCAGTAGCAGCAGAAAGTCGGATGATTTCTATCTGCATAATATCGTCGACGAGTAAATATACGATTAATATCATCTGGTCGTACTCGCATTATTAACGTGACACACGCCGCTATTGTATGAGTCTCTGAAAATAAATCATATGATCTGAATAATAACGTCGTTACGGTATGACAGCGCGACAGGTTTATTCGTGTCCGCGCGATCATCGTACATTTTCGCACTTGATTCCATGTTATCCGGGAGGAAAATATTCGGCCGAATCGGCTGAAATTCGAACGCGAATCGAACGCGACGTTCTTTATGCTATCGTCCGCAGTGTATAGCGTACACCGCGTGCAAGACCGGCGGTTTGTGTGCGTCGAGGGTTGTGAGGGTGGGGGGGTCTATCTTTTAGCGAAATTAATTTAATTCTGAACTACATTAATCACTAATTAGTATAATGTATTAGGTGATGGTGGTAAGTGGAGTTTTTTGTAATTTCATAAAAACGTTTCAAACACTCCAACCCATTTTATAGTCACCTAAAAGCGTCCGGAGGTCTATGCATACATTATTAAATTTAAGTTCGTTTACTAACCCTCGTGTGTTTTCGTCACTATGCCAATTGTGATTTTAATTTCATATTTCGTCATCGCGATATGACCGCGAGTATTTGTAAAATCGTATTATAATTTTTATGAATAGGAAATTATATAATATAATGATTTTTATTTATATATTAATTTTTAAGATAGAAAATGTAGTCAATCGGGGTGACAAAATTCATATTTAGATAATATGCCATGATTAATTATTCAAAATCGGAAATTGTTGAATTATAAGTTATAAATATTAATTCCATGCGTAATAAAAACGAATATTGGAATATGACATTTTTTCATGCATACTAACTAACTAACTAACAAACACGTAAAAACGAGCGAGAACCTAGGTATATACTGCTGGCCTAATTTGATACTCGCGAATTTTTCTAGTTTCACCCTTTTTACCCCATTTAACCCACTTGAATTCCACAAAATAAAGTTTATAGACAATGTTTATTTGTGTTATAGAGTATGTATACTTAATTTCAGAATGATTGGAACAAAACATTGTTTTACCCTTTTTACCGTTTTTAACCCCCTTAGGGGTGGAATTTTCAAAAATCACTTCCAAGTGCGCGTCTACGTCATAATAGCTATCTTCGTACCAAATTTCAACCCGATCCGTCCAGCGGTTTGGGCTGTGAGAGGATTTCAAGAAAAAGCACGTTACAGTTATATATATATAGAGATACTTTGATGATCGTTTAATAAAATTTTATTTAAAAGTACACGTTTTTACATATTTTTATGAAAATTTTGGTTCAAAAAATTTAAAAGATAAACATAAATAATTGAATCCTATAATTTGTTAGAAATTAATGAAAAAAAAAAAAATGTGGAAATTGTTAACACCGGGGTAATTACGTTAATTAAATCAAACGAAATTATAGGTATTATATAATTAGTCAAATAATTGTGTGTTTTATATTTTTATTTTTTATTCATTTTTTCATCAAAAGAGTTACAAGAACTCGGTTCTCGACAAGAAACAAATGTTTTTCAGAATATTATTATTAATTTAAGGAGTAATATTTTATGATTTTTAATAATGTTAAGTGATATGCCTACGTGTATACTTCAAAAAAAAAGGAAAAAGAAAAAAAGATACCAACTTTTTGCATATTTCATACATATTTTTGTATGTTTAATATTTTTCATACGTGTTTTAAAATAATGTATTCAATTTGTATACATATTTTGTCTATTTTCACTTCGATAACACCCGAAATCTAAAAACAATACATTCGAAAAAATGGTTAATATACTTTTAATTCGTTTTGAAAAATGTGAATTTCAAATTAAAATGTCTCGCACTACATGTTAATTATTTTGTTAATGATGTTATAATAATGAATTGTTATAATAATTAGGGAACGGATTTTAGTTTAAATAAACATATTTTTGCGTTTTTAATATTGGAAAGATTTCGAGAGATACGTACGTTTAACTATATTTAAAAAAAAAAAAAAATAGGTAGTAATTCAATTGAAAATAATTTATAATGGTTGAATATTTTAAAATATTTTACTGATAAATACGTGTATTATTATTATATAATCTCCTAATCATTAGCCATCGTATTTGATAAAATCCAAGTTGAAAACTTTAAAACTCATTTGTTTTGCTCGGTCATGTAGTCCGTCCTCGGCCTGTTTTAGACATGGTGTTTCCGTCGTGTTACAGAAACAATAATACGATTCTAATTTTCTGAAGTCGATAATTTGATTTCAAACGTATGTGTTTTTTTTTTTTTTTTTTTGATGTTCCAACAAATTCTCAACGAAACGAGTACAGATACTGTAGCCCAAACCTATATTATATTACTCGGCAGCCTGTGGGAATCCGTAGCTGTCAACTGCAGTTTTGTATTATTCAAATAATTTCGACAAGATCGAAAACATTGTTATAAATATTATTAGATTCCGATGCCGCTATTTTGTAACATAAAACGGAAAGTAAAAAATGACCAAACTTGGCTCGTGTCACTGTGTTTTGATGGATAGATTGTAAATTATTCATCGTATAATATTATGAGATTTTTCATACTGTAAATATGTAAAAGTCCAACGTTGATTTTAAAACAATTGATTTATTTTCCAACGCATTGACATATTTTATTCGATTTGTGATAAATAAACCCAACGACGACGACGCAATCTAAATTGTTAATATTCCGATGCGATTCATATTATTTAAATTTATTCACTTAAATAGGGTACAGGTATCGCATAGTACGACGCGTATCCAAAATCCAAATGACATATTATTATCATATTGATATCTTTATCGTTTATCCGATGGTAAATACGTATATCCACAAACCGGTTATTATTAATTTTTTTTAATAAACATTATAACCGAACGATATAATACGATCGGTTGGTTTTTTTTTTCGGTCCATGGGCGTATGGTTCATTAATTAGGTCCAGGAGTTTTAAAAACAATTATTTGCTTACGCCCTGTGAGTTTTGAGTTATGTTTTTTTTTTTCAAAAAACACGTGTACCTATCTGCCGATTACATCGATGCGTATAAATTATTTATCAAACAAAAAGCGCTGATAAAAATCGGTAAAACGATAATATTTTAATCGTCGTGGGTACCTACAACGTAGACTATTAAATCTTAATTTTTGTGATTTGGTTAACATTATTTTTCACTGCGAACCGACCGGTCGGACGGACGAAAGGGAACACGAGTTACGATTTTCTAATAATAGATCGGTGCACACCGGTGTCGTAGTATTTTCAAGAGGGCGGGTGAAATGTATTCGCAGAGTTTCTCTCGTTTTCCCGTCACTGTGCCCCGTCCAGACTTAATAGCGAGCCGGTTGGGTAGCGAGCACTCTGGCGTGTTCGTCAATATACTAACGTGGCGTACTGGTTAATAAATTCGTAATACACGTGATTGGAAATTATTATTATAATTTTTTTTCCTTCAAACAAAATATATCTTGTCCGATAGAACAAAATAATCTTATATATAAAAATGAATCGCAAAATGTGTTGTAAGCGCATAACTCAACAACCCCCTGAACCGATTTCGCTAATTCTTTTTTTATAATATTCCTTGAAGTACGAGGATGGTTTTTACGGAGAGAATTATTAAGAAAATTAATTAACCCTAAGGGGGTTAAAAGGGGTAAAAATGGAAAAATCCCGAGTCACTGGAGCTTTGTGGTATTAAATTTTGTCAATAGTTTCATTTAATATAGCAGAGAAAGGATTTTCCAAAATTCGACCCCTAAGGGGGTTAAAAGGGGTAAAAAAGGTGAAACTAGAAAAATTCGCCTGGCCGGAACTGCTGGAGCTTTGAGTATGAAATTTGGTCAGCAGTTTCATTTTATATAGTGGGAAAAGGATTTTCCTAAATTCGACACCTACCGGAGTTAAAAGGGGTAAAAGGGGTAAAAATGAAAAAAACTGATAAAATGAAATGTTATACTGCACACGGGCGAAGCCGAGTTATTCAGCTAGTATTCGATATTTTTATTACACATGGCGTTTATTTTATTCGAGTCGAGTTTTTTTTCGTCTTCTTTTTTTTCTGTAAACCGAAAACCGATTAGAAAATCCATCGGGCTTTTTTCTTTCTTTTTTTTTTATCGCCGCCGGGCAGAGAATGTTTTTCGACGTTTTTACTTGTGTAATTTGAATTTTTTTTTATATTTATATCTATTTTATTGTTTGTGGGCTATGCGCTGCGCGACGGCGACGTGTGCGGCGCACCGTTATACGCCGTGCAGCGCGTCGATAACGCCAGCGCCCGATTTAAATATACGTGTTATGATGTATTGGACGTGTGAACGTGAAAAATCGGTACGCCCGGCCGATTCGCCCTAAATATTACCGTGTTTGACACGGTAATGACTACCTTTGACGTGAGCGCGCGCGCGCGCGCGCGCGCGCGGGACCATCTGCCGCGACCGAAAATTTAATAGATAACGACGCGGGCTGTCCGTTTATTGAAAGACCATAAAGAAAAAAACCACAACTACCATCCCGTACGTTATTATTTATTTTTCGTCGGCAGGCGAACGAGCAGCAGAAGTAGAAGAAGAAGAAGGAAAAAAAAAAGTAATCACAACAATAACGAATAAAAACATAGCCGGTGTTTAAAATGTCCTCCGCGACCAGGTGCCAACAACCCCGGAGGCCACGGCCGCAGCGATTTAAGAAGCGTAACGATTAATCGTCTGCCCGCGGTGCCTGTTTATCCTTCCGAAGGTATTAAATACGTGCCGATGTGTCAAACGCGGGCCGGACCGCGGTGAGCGGCTAATAGCCGGTAATACTGTTACATATATTTTTAGGGTATACGTTTCAAAAATTATTATGTATACATAAAATTAATATTACGGACGAGACCGCGCGGCTATAATAACATCGTCGTCGTCGTCGACGGTAATAATACGATGAGCTCGCGCGAGCCGTTCGTATTTACGAATGATTTAGGAGTAGGCCCGGTGCCCGGTTTCGCTCCTTCTGCTCCGGCGGCGGCGGCGGCGGCGCGTTTTATTGTAACACGTACTTACTACGCACCTTATATCCTTATATCCTTGGCCTGTATTATTATTTAATATCGCGCGCACACCTCCGCCGTCTGGTACCGTTCGCCGGTAATAACGTTCGCAGGGGGAGGTGGGCTTCACACCACCGTGTAATAAAGATAAACCGTAATAGGTGTCTAATCTGGGCGGCGCCGGCAGCGCATTTATGATGATGTTACGTGCGCCCGAGGCGGGTGGGCAGATACCGCGGGTGACGTATACCTGCGTGCCGATATTGCATCGGGCGCACGCCGCAGCGGCACAGGCATACGTATATGCCGTGCACCCGGTCGTCCGCGCGTAATAATTATTATTGGCGAAAACCGTTACCGCCGTAATTATATAATTTAATTTGAAGAGAGACCGGAGTGTGTCGTCCGCGACGCAATATCGCGCGAGGAGGAGGGTGTCCGGATCGTAAATTATCAGAGTACGGGGGTTGTTGTTTTTTTTTCTCTCTTAATTTTTTTCGTTATTACGCACTCGACGTTTATTGCACGCGCGCGCCATACGCCGCCGGTGCACCGGTATCGCGTTTTTGTGTTTTTAGCTACGCGCCGGCTACCCTTTTAAACGTACGTCCGCCGAAATCAATTCTCGCCGGCACCCGATGGTGTATAATTTTATTATTTACCGTTCGATCTCGTCGGCGGCGCCGCGTAGGTGTAATATTAAAGGCGAAAATTATCAAAAAACGTCCCAAATTTTAAGCGCGAGGCCCCGGACGAATGCCCTCTCCCTCCCTTACGCCGGCAGGTCGTAAAAGTTCGAACGGCGCTAAATGAACTACGACGATCGGTTACGCCTACACTTCGCAATGTGTTTGAGAGTATTTTTACTAACGAGTGTTTTTCATGAGAAATAACGATTGGTAAAAAACATCGTCGATGGTTAGTACGAACAACGTACTTATTTAACGAACAATATTGTTATAATACATTTGACTCATAGCCGTCGAGGAATTCGTGATTTTTATTTTTTAATACGTAGTACCGTTTTCAACAATAATAATACGAGTTTGGTATACTAACAGAGATTAGCGTGCCAAAGAGTTTTGAATGAATAGCGAAGATAACAATTTGTTTAATGTTCATTGTTCGAACGTAAATATTCTAGAGCATATTATGATATCCGAGCGGAAAGCCTTTTGAACAAAAAACATATTGTGAACCAAACGTGTTTGGATTTCACTAGATAATCAATAATAATAATAATAATAATAATATAAATGCAAATGTGAGCCCCGGGATATTAAATATCACAACAACTGAAGTGTGAAATAATTAAATATTTGTTCTATATTCAATAGCCAGTGACGATTGTATATTATAAGATATAAGCTGGACAAATATCGAATTATTATAATGTCCCGTAAATTAGCCAAAGGTCATTTCATTTTGTCGATAGGTTTCAATTTTAAAAACTTACACTAAAATACCATCGCAGACAATAAATAGGAAAAACATTAGTCATAAAATAACAAAGTTCAATTAATTAACTAACTCATCATTTTTACATGGAATATCATTATAAGCACTTATTGCATTTAAATTAATTTCGCAATTATAATTAATATTATAAAATTACATAATTAGATTTTTTTTTTTTTTTTCGAAAGGGCGGCTATCCAATAAAATTATAAAATAATGGATCGAAAAAAATTGAGAAACAATAATTTAATTAGTAAATATATTTATGCAATTTATATTCATTTAAATGTTACGTTACGACACTGTTGAAAATTGTACCGTTGATTTGAAACATATTGTTCAATAACATTTTAACGTCATCGATATTATATCATATTAGAATATTGTAAATAGATGATTCGAGAATTTATTTCAGGCCGTTATTTATTTTACTTATTGAATTGTGAGTTTATTTTATACACATAATAACAATATCGTTGAAAACGTCGTGTTTAACGTCGTCGAGTAAATAAAACGAAAATCTTTTGTGGTCACATTATTATCGTTGTAGAACATCGATAGTTCCTTTATATAGCGTCACTTTGTAAAATCTCACGTGCGTGATTTTGATTCAAAACCGTTTTTACGAACGACGGAGCGATCTATTTTCAATTAAATTCAAATTTAATTTAAATATATATTGTTTCCAAAGCCCGGTTCGAACGCGCAGCGAATATCTCCGAACAAACACATTACACTAGTTTAGCAACAAAAAAAAATGTTTCTTACTTAAAATCCCGAGCAAATCTAGTGCGCGTGGTCGAACAACGACATTTTTCACTTCGTCCCATTCGTCCAAAGTTGAAATATCTCACTGTAATAAATAGTATTTTGTTTTTAAGAATATGAAATTAAAAATATACATAAACGAACCGGTCGAGTAAAAAATTAGAGTAGAAAATATAATATTTACGAAAAAACGTCATGACGAACGGTAAAAATATTTATTAAATATACGAAAAAATAACGAACGTCGATGCATTTCTATAACACGCGGTCGACTAACTGCTAATCGTAATAACTATTGTAGTGTACAGCAGTGAGTGTTTTAAAGTCGTATTTTTAAATTCGTCCTGAATTAAATTCACGAGTCGGTGTCGAGGTGTTTTTTAAATTTAAATTTCGAATTTCTCAATTATTTTATACGCATTTATTACACGTTATAAAACATAAATAATATTCTTAGATTAGATACGGCTTATTCAATATTCAGTATGATGTAATTTTTGTTTTTTTCTTTTTCAGTAAACAACATCTGCGAATACGAGACTGAATATTTATAAAAAAAATATTTAAATATTATTCATGTCGTTCAGAATACTTAATTTATGATATAGGTACATTTAGGTAGTATACGGTAGCAGCGTGTATAACATTATAAGAGATTTAAATTAATTTTTTACTCTTTTTTTTTTTTTCTGTAACGAGGGTAAAAATAAAAAAAATAATTTTAATGAACGTCGATTTATGCTCAATCACGGGTGTGGTGTAAGTTAATTTGTATGCATATAGGTATTCGAATATTAAAATAATATCAAAGGAAGAACGACCCTCGTCCCGTTGTATTATTTATTTTGTAAATGATAATATAACGAATGCAATTTAACGACCACGGAGTCGGGTTCGTACAAGCCGCGGCGCGGCGGCGGTTCTTTTTTCGAAAATAAAAGCGAGCGACGCGATTAAAAAAAAAAATTACATTTTCCCCCCAGAAATAACGAAAATAATATTTATATTTACCATTGGAATTCCGTAACAACTGTCCGGAATGTTCGAGCGAGTGTGAACGCGTTATCCGTGACACTTTTCTTTTTATACATCGTGTGCTCGAGCACGAATCAATACGTAATCCGAACGTACGGTCGACCGGAGGACACCGTTCGAAAGCTTGTCCAACGAACAATAATAAATTATAAAGCGATATTTTAGATTATTATGAGATCTAACGTGAAATCATAAAAGTAATTAGGTCAGTATAGAAGTTGGTACGTTATTTACTTTTAGGAAAATTCTCGTTTTCAATCTGACATTTCCATATAAGACTTGCTTGACAAAATCAAAACAAGACGATAACACTGTGAACTTTGCTATCGCACACGGTCAAATGTTACAAAATTATTTCAATTAAACGACAGATATTGTTCGTACGCGTGAAATCATTTAATGGGCTGCGTCACTACAGGATGTGTGATATTATTACTGTAACGGTATCACAAAGTGTTAACGATCGCCGGAAATCAGAGTCGATCGGGCTCACACAAAGATCTTGGAGCGATTTGCACGAGGGGTCTCATAATGAAATACAGAAGTCCCGAAATATTTTATCTCTGACCTATCGACTTTATACGTCATTTCAAAACACTTGTGTGCATTAATACGTAATAATATGTGTTTGGAACACGTTTTTCATTACTTATCTAATCTCTCTTGCTTCGCCCTCAAAGCAATCCCTGCTTAATCATTTATAATGTATAACACATAATTCGATATACGTATATTTAATTTAATTTTTTAATCTGATTGGATACAATGTACGTTTTATGGGCGTCTCGATGAATAAAAACGCGGGCCCCGAGTTCTGTATTAAACGATAAACACGCGAAATATCATACGGTACAGGAGCATACACGGTAAAATAATATTATGCCTATTAAATAGGATATTTCACAGTCGTTCGCCGGATTGTCCAGATTTTTTCATAATTAAAATACGATTATTTCCTCCAGTTGTTGTTCATTGATTAATCAGGAAAATGTCCGGCGAAAACCTAAATTAATAATTTTAACCAATTGACTATATAACTATAAAATACTGTTTTGAGAAGAAGTGGGCAAGGGCCGATTGTTATTATTTTTTTGTTAATAATTAATGAATAGTATAGAACGCGGTTTATCGCGTAGAAAAACTTTTTAAACAATTATGGTTTAGATTCACGTTAAAAGAATCCGCCTATTATTATAGATGATATTTTCTGTTTTTCAAACACTTATCTCCTTCCATCTCGCATTACATCCTTGATGACATTTTGACTAGATGATTCGATACACTTAATACGACTACAAATAAAATTAATTTTCAAGTCTCGCTATTATATTATATTCCGATTAATTAAAACTGTTTTCATATACCATATTATTTAATCGAGTTGAAAATAATTTTAACGACTTAACGAGTCTATTATAATATAAGTTTCGTCTTGACGGGTGTCTATCATGTTTTCAATACCATATCAAACGTTTAAGATTAAAACGATATGTTTGTGTATCAATATTATTCTAGAATTATTGTTTTATTTGTATAAAACAGATGTATTAAATGAAACATGACGTGTTTCGGGGAAACAAAAAAACGGGTCTAATCGATTAACTCGTCACAGGCAGTGAGTAACGACGACGCGACGAATCGCCAATCTATTTGTAACTAATTTTCGAGAAAAAAAAGAAAAAAGGCCAATCCAATTGACGCGGCACTTATTACGTATTATTGGTTAATAAGTATTGCGAGTTTCAATTAAATACACATGTGTTTTTATAATGTGCTCGTATTATTTACGACAACGATCATAACAATCGAGTTTTGACAATAGCTGTTATTATTTTATACAATAAATTTTATGCGCCTTCTGCGGAGTTTACCTATTGCGTTGTAAAATGAAAAAATTCCGAATTTCTCGCGTTACATGTAGTGCAATGAATTATTATTTTCGAGGGGAGAAAAAAACCGACAACAAACGCGAGAACGACGAACGGAAGAAATACAATAATTTTCATACATACGTCTCTCGGGCGACGCAACAAAGGACCCGTGCAGTCTCGGAGCGTACACTATAGCAATAACCGCACTACAATTTATATAGATTTATCGATTCCGCCGGGGGTCATGTTTACATTACGCGCTCGCCGCGGCCGGCGGTTAAGTGCTGCGCGCAGGAAAACGAGCTAATTTCCAACCGCGTGTCGTCGCAAATGCAATAATGTGTTATCGATTCGTTTTCTCGTCGAAACACCCATACGCCGAGGACGGTGTGACCGGGCCGACGCGCGACGGTACGATTCCGGAATCCCGCGCGCTCGTTCGTTTCGAATTATTGGATTGTATCGTTTATTTCCGAACACGAATTATTACTTACTCGCTGTACGGGGTCGCACGTTTTACCGGGCGCGAGCGATGCGTTTAACGGTTCCTGGGCGAGTATAGGAAGAAAAGAAAAAATATTGATAAAACGAGATGAGTGCTGCGCGGCTTTCAATCGCACAAGTCGTCGTGCATTTAACGAGACGCGGGCGTACGCGGGGGTAATTATTATCTATATATTATAATAATATATACTCGCGCGCGTGCAAGGACGTCACTCGCGTTGGCACCGGTCCAGGAATAATGCTTTTTAAATAATAAGAAACAAGTAGGCTACAACAACCTATACCACACCGACAGACACCATTAGTGTAATACAGTTATAAAATGCATCCAATAATGCGTTGTGCCGTTCGTTCTCCTACAGGTTCTGTGAAATGACGTTGTGCCCACTGCACTGCAGTTACACGGTCGCGTTCACGTCAAAATCTGTCCGTAACAATAACAGTCTGCGACGACACGTTCGCCGCAGTCAGTGGTACGAAGAAAATTTCACGCGCATTCACAAAATCCACGAAATACGCAATTCAATACGCGTGAGCTTTACCGGAAAACCAATAGTAATAATCCACATTATTTGATCTTCTAACGATTGTGTTTTCAAATCGTTCATCTATTTCCCCTTCGTCTGGACAATATTTTCCTATCCGTTTCTTTGTAAAATTATCGAACGATGTTTCGTTAACGAAACAACGCTCGATTCCGTTTAGAACTTATTTTTCGTCCAATTAAGTTATTTGGTTTTAATTGGGGCTTTATTTGCGCTCGTTATTTTATGTAATACTACGCACAAACAACATCTCTTCGCAGAACACTATACTGACACACAAGTAAACACTGTGTTGTTCAACTGTACACTCGTGCAGCGTAATTAATTAATTTTTTTTATTATTCCAGTAATTAAAATAATTACTTATTGCCAAATACAATATTCTATTTATAAGAGTGAATATTATTATAATTTATTTTAAAAACGTACCGGTGAATCATAAGATTCGCGACGAACCATAACGTCGTATAATATCGGAAAAACAAGCGTCGTATACCAGTGGCGGTCGAATGACTTTGTCAACAAAAAAAAGGAGGGGGAATTAAGCTGATTTTTTTTTTTTTATTAAAATACAATTAAAATCTGTAACATTTTGTACAATAAATAATTTCGATATGAGAGCACTATGAATGACACGAAAACTCGACGAGGAAAAGGTCCCGTCGACAATGTATTATCTAAACTTTGATTATTTGAAAAATAATCAAGATGAATGTGTGAGTTTAAATCGGAGACGCGCCAAAAACTATACTTGAATAATAATTAACTCGGTAAAATATTGTAATCATATGGACTTGAATTTTCGTTGCGGTTTCGGTTAAGGAAATTCTCTCCTTATACCGTTCACGGCATCTGTATCTGTCCCTGATTGTAACGCACGGCCATGGGAAAACGTAAAATGACTACGTGTGCGACGAAACAGATTATATTCTAATACGGTCAGTAGACCCCGAGGAATATTATATAATGACTAAATCATATATATAAAAAAATAAAAATAAAACCGGATCATTATAAAATGTTTCCTAACGCGTTGTCGTCGCGTCGAAAGCGTGTATGCCTGTGCCCATTTGTCATCGACGACGACGACGACGTGGCAGTGCAAGGGCGGTAATAACGACGTAGGTTTTTTAGTGTGAAAAAAGTTCGATCGCCTCCGATAATAACGGTCGGGACGAACGTTCCGAGACGCGCGTTTAGGGGACGGCTCGAGATTATATTTCAAAGAGAACCTTCTCCTTTTACGAACATATCCAGTGCGGCGCGCGTCGGTTTCCCTTTTTTTTTTCTTTTTGTCTTTCACACGTCGGCGGCGCGGCGGCGGCCCGGAGTATTATTCTAATGCACAGCCACGTGGCGTGCCGCCGACGACGGGACTTATCGGTCTCCTAAACCCCGACGGAATGCGTTTACACGTCACGGGCGACGTCGGAAGTCCGTGACCGTTTTTTTTTCTCTCTCCCCTCTCTCTCTCTCTTCTACAGTCTTTTCTTGTCGGCGAGCACCGCCTAATGGTTTCAATCGCCTTTTCTTTTCGTGTGTAACAACGCGCGTGCACCGTGCGCACATCTCTGTCGGCGAGACGCTGCAGCGCGGCAACGGAATTACCGTACACGTTCATTATGCACGTCTGGACGACACGTGGTGGCCGCCGCGCTAGTCTTTATCGGTCGAAAATCATGGCTAAGTAGATTCGGAATGGATCTGCGCGCGGCAAACGGGCCTCCGGATTAGTGAGACTTGATATTCCGTGACACGAACCGGGAGGTGCGTTTATTATCGTCGTGTTATCGCCGTCGTCGGCGGTCATTAGAAAACGTAACCTGTATTGAATTCTTCTCTCGGGCGACAGCCCCGCGGAGACCGACGACGAGACCGCGCATGTCGCCCGCACAGTGCATATCCTTTATATATGTATACTAGCTGACCCGGCAAACGTTGTTTTGCCATATATTTCCAGTGAATTTAGCAGTATAAAAAGTAACCGACTTTTTGTAAGTGCGTGGCGACGACGACGGCGTCTACGATTGAAAGAGGAATGGTGCGCGCACGCACGCAATTTCGGTAAAAGTTATGTAATAATATATGACGTTGCGAAATCCATACCTTTTGCGTAAACATCTCGTCGGGTTTTCGCTTTAAAATTGTATACGCCTATCGAGCCTATCGACCAATGACTATAGATTTGCCTGCGATCGTATTCGACCGCCCAATGAAAAAATTTCTATTGTTCATCGCACGCACGCAATTTCGATAAAAGTTATGTAATAATATGATATTGCAAAATCAATTCGTTTTTGGTAAAGATCGTCGGGTTTTTTGATGACATAATAATCTATTCGTATAAAATGCAAATTACTCGCTGATCGTTGCATCTCAAAATATAGCCCGTGAAAAGTTTACCCCTTCTTTTAAGGGTTGAATTTTGAAAAATAAGTTTGTAGATTTATTTATATACATCCCCCTAGGGGAGGTGTTCAAACGGGGAGTTTGTATTATGAAAAATTACTAACCTATTGTAAGTATGTACGTATATGTGAAAAGTATATGAAACACGTATATATATTTTAATTGAAAATGATTCGCAAAAAAATTTATAAACAATGATAATAGTCACTATAGTTACAGTATTGGTATACGTACATATTATGTATAAATGGGTTACATGATTTAAATGGGCTGACTTTTTCCTATAACCAATATTACCTATTACCAACCATTTAAAATTTCAAAAGTACATTACAAAATTCCCGTTTCAGCACCTCCCCTAATTGGGTTTTTTCAAATTTTTTTTTTCGTAAAAACCTTCTCCTGGCAATTACGAACAATTCAAAAAAAATTTGAGCCAAATCAGGCCAGCCGTTCTCAATTGATGAATTGTTTTACATTTTTGGCTCCATTTTTATATATATATATATAACCGTTCCAGAATATTCTCGGCACTCGCCACAAATAAATATTGAAAAAAAATTATTCTATCCTTTAAGTTGGACCATATTATAAATGGTTACCAAATTTTATCAAAATCCGTTCAGTAGTTTCGGAGTTTTCGCGAACATACATCGTGACACGAAATTTTTATATATATAGATTAGGTATGTAAAAAGAACAGGCCTTTTTTATGTTCCCGTTTTGTGACGACGCCGTTTAACATTTTTCCAATTTTTTTTCACACAGTTATTCCAAATACCTTCCTGAGTGTCGCCGCGTCGCTTGATTTTCAAAATTCGACCCCTAAGGGGGTAAAAAGGGGTAAAAATAAAAAATTTTATACTGCACACGGCCGAAGCCGGGTTATTCAGCAAGTACAATATATATTTCGTTAAGCATTATATTTGTCCGTCGTCGTCGTGTCGCCGCGTATTGTTGTAACGATAATCGGTCGCCGGTGGTTTTTCGGAGGTCTGGGCGGCGCGCGGACAAAAACAAGCGATAACATTATTATTATTATTATTATTGTTATTATTACTATTATCATCATCATCATGTATACAATGATTGTACGCCGGACGGCCGTTCTACAATCGTACGGACACTCCGTACGGAACATAATGTTATCTCGTCGAGAGGAGCGAAATCGCCTCGCACACACACACACACACACACACACATTTCGGAAAACATTACAATATTATTATTATCATAATCGTCGCGGCTGCCCGTGACACCTGGCTTCAACCCTCGTTCCTGAAAACGAATTTTTTTCTCTTTCTTTTTCCCCAGTCGAGACGTTTTTTGAATCGAGTTCAGGACCCCCGTCGCGGAACACCCGGATACGGTTCTTATTATTATCTCATACGGCACAATCCTTTTTGTCGGAGTTCACTGAACCTGTGGTGTACGGCGATTCTCGCGTTTACGTGTGCGCCCGTATTATTGTTGCGAAGACTGTGATATTATTATCACGCGCGCAGTCGTCAACCGAACAAATATAATATTATACAACAACCCGTCACAACAATATAACAGCGGCGACGTAATGTCGTGATAAATCGGCGTGTTTATGATTTCGCGAGCATTTTTCTTCACACTTTTGGTGTGTCAAATCGTCTATAGTATAGACTCTATACTATCGTCGGAAACGGCCAATTTTTTACAATCGCCCACTACCCGATTTTTACGAACGACCGCGTGTTTTCACGCACTTTTGATTTTTCACGGCGTACCTCTACCTACGTTTCCGCATGACTTTTTCGATCTCAACGCGAATGTGTCTTACCTTGGGCACACGTGCCGCAGTTGGTGGTATTCGTGTGTGCAACACGCCCGAGGACTTCGATTACGTACGAGAAAACGTACACGGCAAACAACTGTTAAACATCAAAGAAACAACGCGTTCGTTATTATTGATAATATACGTACACGTAACGGTACACCAACTTGTATCTCGTAAAGTTTGTTCGGCATAATAAGATGTGGTTTTAACATTAGGCGAGTGAGAAATAAGTATAGATTTAACAGCGTAGAAAAACATTCCGTGCGACGATGGTATTATAATATTCACATATGTGACGATATTGCTTCTGAAGACTTAACGTGGGTTTACCGATAATAATATTGTGATCGTGCAGTCGTAGAACGGCGATGCGTTATGACAAACGTATTAAAACCGTGAAAGTGCACGATAGACCGCGGTTTTCACGTTTGGTTTTTATTTAATTAGAAATCGTTATTACAACGGAAAAGTATACGTAAAAATAATTATGTTTTTGGATTTTCGATAGTATTTTCATATTGGCCGTCGTACAATATATTTACATTATTTCATGTCCGCGAGAAAAATATAATTTTCATCGAATTTTGGTGTTTCTTGTCGTTTTTTTTTTTTTTTTGTATGCTGCTGGACAATATTACCAATAGGTACGTCGAATTAGAAAGTTAAAACGTTTTTTAAGTCCATTATTTATTTTAATATTTAATTACAACCGATTTCTGTTTGACATTACGTTTTCTAATGAAAAAAAAAAAAACACCTCCCGTTTGATCTTGTCGTCACGCGTTAACGTCATAATTAGCTTTTATTGAGTAAATTACCGTACTGTAATGATTTAATCCGACGTGTGTGGTTTAGTACAATTTTCACGAATATATACGTATGTATGGCACTTAAATTCAATACACGAGTGTTGTTAATAATAATTTATGGAAAAATTAAACTAAAAATGAAAAATATATATCACGTATGACGGCACTTATGGATTCCGAGTTTCAAAAAATTATTTATCCCAAGACGTTTATTCGACTCAGAAATCGGAAAATTATCAATTTACCAACGCTCTACAAACAACGTTAGTGTTAAACAAATAGTTCGAAACACATTAACGCCGAAAGTGACTATAAAGCGTAAATAAAAGTAATATTTATAACTAATATAAATACTGTGTCGGTTGGTTATTAATAGGGCTCGGAAGTTGTAGGAGCTAAAAAAGGTAAAGTATGCATGCGAATATGCACGAAAAAATTGCAAAATATGCATTGAAAATGTTAAATATGCAAAAAAATTATTCTGAATTCCAAAAATAAAATACATCAGATGTTGTTAATATACATAAAAACTATTAATAACTAAAACAAAATTATAACTGGTTGGCATTTTGACATCTTATTGAGCTGAAAATAAAATTAAAAAATATATAAGTATTTATTTTAATTACGAAAAAAATACATGTTTTCTAATAAGTACCTGTTAAGTTATTGCATTGAACCACCAATACTTTCTTAAGATTTTCTATTTCAAATGAACGACGATTATTCGATAGAAGATTTTGGAAAACGATCTTTCAACGTCAGTTGAAGTCATCGGAGCATATTTATAAAATTTTAAAAGTCATTGCCTGCCAACTCATATACAGGTTAAGAAAGAAAAAAAATCAATTTTTTTGGAAAAATATGAAATATGCATAATATGCGTATAAAATCAATGAAATATGCACTTTTTTTGCTAAAATTGGTAAAATATGCAAAATATGCATTTTCAATTTTCAATTTATTAACTCGCAATTGTATACTTCAAATTTCTAGCTAGTTCTGCTATAAATTGAGATCATACAGAACAATATGCAATTCCTACAACTTCCGAGCCCTAGTTATTATATATTTTTATTGTATACGATGTGAAGTTAATATTTTATCGAATGATTATATTTTAACAAATGGTTCGTAACCTAACCGTACGTACAAAACAGATAAGTTAAGTTGTATTGATTTTTCGTCATGGTTTTAAGATTGATTCCCGACTGCCCTCTGACGCGCGCGACTCGGACGATATCTGGTACTTTTTCATTTAATTTACGAAGATTCGAGCGGGCGCGGGAATCGCAATATCCGGAGACCGGGGCTGCAAAATATATACGATTCACGCTCTGTTCACGCCTATTACCGTGCACAACCGGTGCCTATTACAATATTTATTTTTCCATTCCGCGTCGAAACGAAAAATATAGTGTTTTCATGCGGATTTTCGCGCGTATCAATATTAACGCGCGACCATAATACCTGTATCATAATATATTTTTATCGTCGTCGGTTTTCGAAGAGCGGAAGAAAAGGTTTTTTCGTTGTAGCCGTTTCGGCGGTTTTACAGGCGGCTGGCTTCCCCACTTGACCCAAATAATAAGACTCGGACAGATTGTGTTGTACCTCGTACTATAATTTATATAGTATTATACGCTGCAGACGTATTAAATGTACATTATTGTCTCATTGTTATGTGAAACTCCAATGACGTATTCCGCAGCCCTAGTCGAACCACGTTTATTATTATATTTTTCGATGTTCATCTAAACGCGTACGTGTTATTTAAAACATTCTTCGTCGGCCAGGACGATATTATATTAATTGTTTTATAAGCGTAATTTTATTCGAGCGGGTACACCGACGATCTCGATAGTATTTTCATTGGGGTGTTTTTTTTTTTTTTTTTTCATAGTTTATTAAAAAATAACTATACAACGAAACACAAACGAATGTAATTCTCTTTTCTTTTTTTTTCAAGTAACTCGGTAATATTATATTAATTGGAAAACGTTTGTTTTATATCCAGTGCGGGGGGATGCGATGAATTCGCAAACACATAAGCTATTTTAATTTAATTTTTTTTTTTTAAAGAGACATACTTTTCGAGGGTTAAAAGCGTTTCTACCAAAAAAAAAAAGAAAAAAGCAGCTCGCACAAGCGCGATTTCAAACGAGCCGGCAGCAGCGAGGAACTATAAAAACGAGTCTCAATAATAATATATTAGTATATAATATAACGTTCAGTCTCAATAAATAGTGTATTGTTGTAAAGAAATCACGTACGTGATAAAGGGAAAAAATCGGTAATATAATAATTATAAATTTATAACTATTTTCCGCAGAAAGAAACGCGAATGGACGCGTTCTTTTTTTATTTTTATTTTCGAGAAGACATAAATATCTTTTATAATATCGATTTACAGACGCGCGACCTAGCAGGCTGCAAGAGCCGGGTACGAGAGCCAAAGGACTCGCGGTTTTTTTTTTTAAATCTAGTTTCGTTTCAACGCGGAATCCTGGAAATCGCGAAGTTGACTAAAAACGAAGTCTCGCAGCTCGTGAAATACTGATTGTGCTTTAGCACGTTTAGTGTTTTAACACGGGTTTTCGTTACGTATTGTCATCAAAGCGTGTATAATTATCGTTTATCACTATCGAACCATATTATCGTCGATCGAACGCAATTATTATGAGAATTAAATTATTTTAATTCGAGTAGATTTGAAATCATATAGCGTTCTCGTCGGATTTTATCTGTCTCGATTTCCATAATTTCATTACCATATGCTATATAAACAAGAACAATATTATATTTAAACGGGGTTCGGCTGTCGTGTTTTCTTTTGTGAAATTTGTTTACCGACCGAATTAGCTTCGTCGTTTCAAAATAGCACTTAAATGCTTCTTCTTTTTTTTTAATAAACGCGTTACTCATCCTGCAACGATTAGAATATTTTATTTCGATAAGTTATTGGTTTTGTTATTAATAGTTACAAATCGGTCTGATAAACATACGCAGTCTTCTATGGCGAACAAATCGAAATGCCATCGGATACACGTTTTAAATGATATTTTTTAATGGCGATTCGCTCGCTCGAGCCTGTCTGTTTTTAAAACTGATCGATTTTGAAATTAGGTTAAGCCGTTTTATCGTGAAATGTATTCTCGTAATATTATTATAATAGGTATGTAAATACTGATGTCGTAATAATATTTCATGAACTCGCGCTAATTTGTTTTCATTTCATTTGTAGTTGTCGTCAAACGATAAAAACAGTTTAAACATTTGTCCGCGGCGCGGCGGCGGACAAACTTTACCAATACACGGCCAATCCAACAGTGAGCGTTTTATTTCGTAAACGGAAACGCAATCAACTTTTACGCGTCAAACAGGAATGATAATTAAATTGTCGCGACGCCTACGTCGGACGATAGTTTGCAATTCGCAATAATTATTTTATTACGAAACTCGAACAATGCGATCGCGCGTCGTAAAAAATAACGTCATAACAATTATTTCAACGGCGGCGGTGGCAATTCGCGTAGTCACGACGCGATCGCACACAATGGACGTTTTATACACTGCAGGGCTCGAGACGATGTTGACAAATCTGATTTCCGTCGCGGCGTTTGTTCGTCTGTTTTGTTCGATTTAAACGGCGGCGCGAGCGGTAAATTCTCCGGGTCACGTAATGACAATAACGGTCGACGATACGTCGACGCCGCGCCGCCGCCGCCGCCGCCGTTCGGTCAATTCAAATGAATTTTCTTTTCTTTTTTCAAATTAATGTGTTGTCAAGCGAGTTGCTGGACAGCGGTGTATCTTAGAACAGATAGACACGACGAAGAAAACGTTATCGCGGTCCCGGTCGCGCGGTACGTTTTTAAGGACACGCGACGAATATACGTGTTACAAAGCCTATACCGTCACACTCGACTTTTTTCTTTCTTTCTTGTAACCGAAAAGCTCGAGTGGCAGGTACTACAGATTTCGTTCGCCTCGAGCCACGAAAAATCTCAAAACCAAACACGCGCGTCGAAAAAGACGTATTCAGAATACGGGGGCGGCTATACGTCGACATTAAAACGACGAAACGCATATTATTACGTATTTTTTTTTTTATATTTTCAACGCTTTGGAGATTCGACAAATAACTGCGAGTAATTGATTAAAAAACTATGGTTATTTTAATTTTATTTTAAAGACGTTTAAAATAAGTTATTATACTTGATCATTATACCGATAATATATGAGTATAATATTACGATTTTCCGATATAATTTTCCAGCACGATTGAATTGAAGTCAACGAATACGCTGTTAATATTATAATTTGGCAGTATAATAACAATACTGCCGTTCTAAATGCGTAGCTGAATTGTCTGGTTTTATTGTTTTTTGATTTCCCGTCGCGTTCACAATTTTAACTTTATTGCTAATGACTGTGGGTGTGAATTCATAATTTGTTTTCTTATTATTTACCTTATATAATATGTTTACCTACATTTCGTTCATTACGCGAAAAACGTTTTGAAATCGATATTTCTAACATATTTCATACAAAAGGCGTTATTCACTTCGACATCTCGGTAAAATATCGAAAACCAAAACAAAAAAACTTTTTCTATATTCGCAAGCTTAACAATCTTTATCGAATTTCGTTCGAATTATCGTCGACTTTATCTTTCTCACAGCATCTTCAGAGGAAAGATACTTTGAAACCGTTTTTGTTTCGTCGCTTCTCGACGTGCCAAATTATGGCGACTTTTATTTATCGAGCAATAATTTCTAGTTTCTGGTAGTCGTTACTCGTACGATAAAAATAATATTATGATACACATAAACGCATAATATAATATCACGAACAATAATATCCGAGCACTTTAATACGGTTATGACACTACAGTAAGAAGTATTAAAACTTAAAACGACATAAAAAAAAAACTGTTTCTTATTAAAAACTTATTTGGATTTTTACGAAAAGCCATTGTTTCTTACGTCTTTGATAGGTTTCAGACGATACCGCCGCAGTCTGCTTTATAACAAAGAAAGAAGGTACACGTTTCGTACCACTATACATTTGAATTGTCGTAGAGCACCAAAGTGCGACGCGTATTTTAACGATCGCCAGGACGATAAAGTGAAGTACGAATTTCTTTATTTTCGACGAGCTTTTTTTTTTTTTTCACGACGATATTGAAAATCTATTAAACTCTCGGTTGGGCACACAATCGTTTATTTTTAACGCGGCAAATTAAAAACACTTGCGGTCAAACCGTCAATTTTCAATAAAGTGCTTTATCAACATCCGACGGCGATAAAAGTTTTGAATTTTTAAGTACGATCAAAATAAATATACGAAATAAATTTACCTTATCAAAGGTTATTTCTTTTTTTTTGTAAATCGCCTACGAATGAAGTTACGATAATATGTTTACAAATTATTGGAAATGCTTATTCAATATATTATATACCTAATAATATTGTCGTTGACATTTGCAGTCCAATAATCCGTCGACAACATGTGTTTGAAACCAATTCATATTTATTTTATGAATACACGTTAAAGTTTTGTAAACGTCTTGATAATATAATACCAATCGAGTTGGTATGCGTTAAGCCGAAGGCACGCATTAGTACGAAATACAACTACAAAGGTGATAAGTGTCATATTATCGAATTCTGCTCTAAACATTTATAAAAGGTCATTCACAAAATCATAATATTGAATACTGCGACGCGAAAGTATTTAATGTAAATGTTAAATTAATCAACATAATAGTATGATAATTATTAATCAATATTATACGATAAAAGAAATGGAAAACACGTCGAGATAAATAACAATTAACAAAAATATTTAACGAGACGTGTTTGGTGCTTATTCGAAACTCGGAGGCCCTTGGAGTGGAAATTCAAAATAATGAACGTAAAGTGCATTTTTTGATTTTTCTCGCGTAAAACAGCAAACTCGCGTAGGCGGTCAAACGAATTAGGTATTTATCACCAGAGTTGTGATTTGGCGTATATTCGATTAATGTTATTTGTAAAGATGAGATATTAAAGACGCGTATTCGAATATTTCCGTCAATTCGATATTTTCCTATCAAACGCGCAGTTTCAATTTTATGGTGGTATTTTTATTGCTACGTTCTATAGTTTGATGTTGTATTAAAACGTTTTACGACAAAACGCGTCTGCTAGTGGGTTTGCCCGTGAACAGACATTTTCTATTATCTCGAGTGAAAATAGAGCATCTTCCGTCTGAAAAATAAATTACACATTTCCAATTAGAAAATTGAACGATGTTAATAAATTCCAGAGTGGAATTCGACACCAAAAATGACATACTTGTTAACAATAATAACGTAAAACCTTTACGCGTTGATAATATGAGCTCTGAAGAACGGAAATATAAGTATTCGATGAAAATTTTCAAAAGTCTCGGCGAACAATACTTTTGATGTTACGACGAAAAACAAAAGATTTTGTTAAAAACCAGTAAATGTTGTCGTTTTTTTTGTTGTTGTAATTTTTCGTCAGTTTTTCACGTATAACATTTGAGCTATTGGAAAATTCGGAAAATGGCCTCTTGAAAGTACCATCTAGATACG